>KZ809248.1:3312-31119 GCA_000696205.2 Oncopeltus fasciatus | reverse complement strand
TTAATATATTATACCTAAAGGAGTCGTAAAATTTGTTCTCCTCAGGAATTAAAAATAAGAGAATATACAGGAAAAACTTAACTTTTTAAAAGAAATTGAAATTTATAATTTGTTAACAGATTAGGGCTAAATTTTGTAATTACATTTAAAAAAAGTTTGATATTGTAAGCTTTACATTTCATTTTTTTTCTCATTTCATTCTCAGCAAATAAAAACTATACAAAAATATTTCAAAATCTAAAGGTTTTCTTTAGTTTGAGGTTTATAATGTAAATTAATATACAAAACTGTATCAGAAAATCTAATTGTTTTTAACAAAAAGGTAAGTATATTTATAAGTAGATGCTTTTATTGTACAATTCAAATTAAAAAAAAAAGTGTATTTTTTAATTATTTTTTGGCTTACGTTGTAAGCTTCCTTCAGGGCTATCAAGAAGGCAAGAACATGTTCATGAGTAGTCATGAAGGTCAATAAGTAATACAGGTGATTCAAAATCCCCTCTTGCCTTCATGATAGCCTTGAAGGTGGCTTACAATGTAAGCCAAAACGTCGTCAGATAATTAAAAAATACACTGATCCCCTCCCCTCCAAAAAAAAAAATCTACTAATAATTTTTACTGACAAAAACTCTCCATTTTAACAAATTTTTATTTTTCGGCTAGTGGAATATGGAACTTATATTTAAAATTAGACCTATGGCGCTTAGTTCCAGCGCCATAACCCCTACTAACTACAGCGCCCACAGACAAGCATTAACTCCAATAGCTCTACACCGAATTACTTTGTCGCAAATGAAGAAGTAGGGTCATGGCGGCTTACCGAACATTACATCGACAATAGGAAGTAATCTGATGTAAGTAAACTAAACTGGAAAATTAATGTGAAAACTTCCCTTTGATTTATGGCGGACTGTATTTGGTTCTCGAACTTCCAAAACTCACCCCCTGTACTTTTCCAATTCCCCATTGGACAATATTTGCTTTTCAAGTTCCTTGTTTTTGATTGGAGTGTGTAGATGACGGCTACCGGATGTGGCAGGGAAATGTAATTGCACTCGAGTACAACGTAATTTATTTCTGAATTAATGGAGTCTTTTGGGGTATGGGGAATTTATAATGACTTTAAAAAGTAAAAAAAAAAAAAAAAAAATATTCTGCGGTTTGCTAGAGTTAACCGGTTCCAACTCAATTATCAAAACAAATTCTGTTGCAAGAGTTACACATCTAACTTTAAATCTAATTTAACTGATGCAGAAATATAACAAATTACTAACAAATTTATTTATACCCTTTAGTTATATTATTTTTTGTAAAATTTTATGCTTTATTTTGTGAAAACAATTATGATATTATACAATCTTTATTTTTGAAATTTCTCAAATACACAAGCTCTGTTATTTTAAGACAAAGCTTAGCTTAATTGAAATAACACACCGTTCATTATAAGCCATTTAATTAGTTCAGCAACTTTTAGTGTTTTGTTTCTCATTGAATTGATGAAATTATAGTACCGAGGTGTTAATTAATTAAGAAGAAATATTTGGAGTAATTAAAAGGGGTTTATAGTAATTAAATAAAATGACTGAGAAGGGTATTTTATGTTCCATTTTGTTATGAAAATAAATTATTTAAAAACAAGTCATGTGACATGAGAATAAACCTCAATAAAATATCTTAAAAAATTCCAGCTATTTTATTGAGGTTGATCTTGCTATTTTTCCAGATCAAGATTAGATCTAGATTTAACAACTTTATTGAGGTTACATTACTTTAGTCATGAAAATTGATGTAGATGGCACGACGTCCCCTCTCACTTTCATAGAAACCCTGAAGATAGCTTACAATGTGTGCCGATACGTCAACAGATTAAAAAAATGAACATTTTTTAAAAATTGTATTTTTTAGATCAACCTTGATCCAGCCCCAACAAAATCTCTACGTACAAAAAGAAAGGTTAATTACAGAATTTACAAAGGTATTCTATTATCTGTTGGCCCGAGTAAAGAGAACCTCTTACACCAAGCGATGGTGGTGTAATGGTGAGCATAGTTGCCTTCCAAGCAGTTGATCCGGGTTCGATTCCCGGCCATCGCACTTAGTTTTTTTTTTTTAGTTCTCTTAGGCAGTGAAAAATATTTTTTATTTTTAAAAATTATGTGTCATTAATACTTTATGTTAGCGAGGTCTATTGTGTCCGACTAAAAAAAAANAGGGGGTGGTTGGGGGCTTCAGGGGGCTGATTGCTATTGGAGGTAGGCCGGCCGCCTGGGATTTCAGGGAGGAGACAGTAGCGAGAAGCTCTATCGGTGACTGGACAGGCCTCGAGGCAGGCCTAGTCAATAGTGGTAGGATTCAACTTAAACTACACATAAAATACATAAATAAATTTTCAAGGGAGAGATGTAGTGTAATTCGCCCCCACAATTTTTCCTTGGAGCTACTTACATTTTTAGTGCAATAAACTATTTTGTCGAAGTCCAATGAAATTCTCCACGATCAACAACTCTCCATTTGAACCAAAGTAATTTAGATATTGAGAGCATACTTATACTAATCATAATCTAAGACAGACTATCAAAGTACTAGCGAGAAAATATATCTGGGCTCACTTTTATTAAATGTTTAGACATTAAATTCAAATTATGCCTAATATATTTGAATAGTTATTTATACCTAAAGGAGTCGTATAATTTGCTCTCCTCAGAAATAAAAAATTAGAGAATATTCTGAAAAACTTAACTTTTTTAAAGAAATTGAAATTTATAATTTGTTAACAGATGAAGGCTAAATGTATTTTTGTAATTACAAATAAAAAAAAGTTTGACGTTGTAAGCTTTTTATTTTTTTCCTCATTTCATTCTCAGCAATTAAAAACTATACAAACATATTTAAAAATCTAAAGGTTTTCTTCTGTTTGGAGTTTATTTTGTAAATTAATATACAAAACTATACCAGCAAAATCTAATCGTTTTTCACAAAAAGGTAACAATAATTTATAATGTTCACGTAGGCNTACTTCTTCCTGCATGACCGTGTTAAACAATTGTTTTTTTCTAGAGTTTTCGCTTCTTCAGGGCTGAATGGATGATTTTCGCGTTCTACATTCAGGCCTGTAGAAGCCATCACAAAATATAGGAAAGAATGACAAAAAACCACTCTTCGATCTAGTCAATATTCTTGTATTCATGAATATTTCTGGAGAACATGGGAGCGTAGATGAGCATCTTACATGAAGCATTTAAATTCACAACCCTAAATAATTCCTATAGTGCTTTATAATTATATATTAATGTTTATATTAACAAATATACTAACTTATGTGCAATTTAATGGACGTTAAATGAGCGATTTGTTTTAAAAGTTAACTTTATTAAAAACTGTCATAGGTTTCGTTGATCCTGATATTCATTAAGAAATATTTATGAGCAGGATCAAAATAATTAATCAAATCTACCTTTTATGTACTAGAAAAATTGGTTTTATGAGATTTTTTTTTGTATGCCTCTCAAGCAACCACTCAGGGTCATAAAGGGACGGTCTATATACTGGTAGCCAAAAAAAAAAGACACCAATGGCACTGGGCTAACTTTTATTTTTTCAAAAATATGGCATTGGGTGGAAATGCCCAATAAACCCAAAATGCCTGACTTACAGGTATAGAACGAATGCCTTAGGGTAAATCCCAGATTTAAGGTATGTGAGATTTGAACCGTTCAGTCTCATTAACTGGCTTGTTAACTAAATCGATTAAACTACCTCAAAGAGGCATGAAATTATTCTTAGAAAACAAGTTTTTGTCTGCTTGCCATTTTTATCCAGTACAACGAAAATATTAGATTATTATTTATTATGATGTACATTATTAATAAGAAAACAATAATTCTGTTAAACTTATCCTATTATTATTTTATTTTCATTAGAGTCAGATGTATATTTAAAAATAGTAATGATAATAATAAAGTTTCCCATTAATTTTTGCATAATTTATGGAAGACTTGTACTACTGAATTGAATCAATAACACTCTAATGGTATAATTGTGTGCTTAGAGGCTATACAATGTGACACAGAAATTCAATATTCCATAGTAGAAACCACATCAAGTTATTTTGTCCCTGGTACCATTAATTCAATCAATAACACTCAAAGTAATATGCTGCTGTCAAACTAAAGTATTCTTCCAATCCCGTTCCTATAGAAATATACTCTTATTTGAAAGATTTATCAGTCATGATTTTTATTTTTCTTACTGCCCGATCAATAATTTGTTCTCTTGAAATAACTGAGTGTAATGGTTGCGTAAACTATGCGAATTCCTGATGAATTTATGTATTTGAACGTTCCTTCTCATGTAATCTCCTGGTTTTTTAGGACACATTTTTATGATGAAACAAATATGGATTCAGTTTCATTGTTATAGAATAAAAATCACTCCCGCTGCAGCATAGAACAATAATAGGGACACTAGACGAATATAAAAAAAAAAAAAAAAAAAAGTTTTCAAACTTGACATTTAATGTTATCCCGTACTCCTCCTTGTCGGTTAGTTATGTTAATAGTAGTTACTTCAATTAGAATATTAAAAAGTGTTTAATTTCTCTGTTAACACTTAAAATATTATTTTACGAATATACAAACCTGTCTTAAGTTTCAATTATGTAAAATATTAATGTATTTATTAGATGATTTTTGTTGGGGTTCGGTGCTACCTCTACCTTGACGTAACCCCAACAAAAATCATCTAATATCTACGGTCAAAAAATCTCTATTAGAAGTTTTAAAAAAATTTTATAAAGAGAAATTACTAAAATTAATTTTTAATTTCTCACTGATTCATCTTTAATAAAGCTTTGTGAAAAGTTTTTTTAAAAATAAAATTATGTACACATCTTTTACTTCTATGTAGTTTCCAAACAAATAGGTTCCAAAAACAGTTAATACCTGTTACATATGTTTTTTTCCCCCTCAAATATCAAATATCAGATAATCATCCACTCCTATTGGTTTAATTTTCTTGAATTATGAATTTGCCTTTTTGCTTTTCATTTAGAAGCTACAACTCAAATTTTATCAAGAAATTCAGAAAAGTGTGACCTTCAACTCTTCGAAAATCAAACAAAGACAGATACACGCACATACACAGAACTAACAGAAGCTTCTAGAGAAAATCAGATATGTATATATATGAAACACACATATATACAAACACCTATACATGCTTTCGTGAATTTACAGTCAAATTCCACATGGATGATATTCATTTCCGAGATTTAAATACATGGACATGTGCCTAGAAGCTTCAGGTAGTTCAATGTGTCTGTTTTTTTTTTTTTGACTGTCAAAGATTTAATAATCATAGTTTTCTTAATTCCTTGATAAAATTTGAAAAACAAATCATGTTTAATTGAAAAACAAAAAGCCAAGTTCGTTATTCAGCTTAATTAAAACAATAGAACTGGGTGATTATCTGATATTTTTGAGTAAAACTGTTTTTTTTCTTTCAGCCGCATTTCTTCTACTTATATGAAATTTGCAAATCCTTTTTAGGATTAGACAGGAAGGCTGTAGTTCCGGTAGAATAGAAGAAAAAATATCTAAACTGTCTTAGCCGGGACTCGAACCTGTTATCTTGCTATCCGGACAGGAATGCTAGCCTCTTGCCCGGAATGGGCTAGATTGATGCTAGCCTCTAGTCCAAGAATGGGCTAGCATTCCTGTCCGGATAGCAGGAGATCCAGGTTCGAGTCCTGGCTGAGACAGTTTAGATTTTTTATTCTATACCCT
This sequence comes from Oncopeltus fasciatus, assembly GCA_000696205.2. NCBI lineage: Eukaryota > Metazoa > Arthropoda > Insecta > Hemiptera > Lygaeidae > Oncopeltus > Oncopeltus fasciatus. Next base: position 25,336 of record KZ809248.1, on the reverse strand, counting down.
TGCATTAATTGTTTAAAATTAATGTGTGATTAAACACCACAACTAGAAAAAAAATATACATTTATAAAGAAAATAGTAATTTTTTCTGTTTAAAAGGCATAATATTTTATTTAGAGCAATGTAATTCTAAATAGATTAATTTATTAATGAAATAATTTTATAAATGTATCGACCTGATTAAGTTTAAGTAACTCCTGCGTAATTTAGAGCGATTTTGACTCAGGTATGATTGAAAAGTTAGTGCTGTATTTAGAAGAACTTCTTTTATCCGTCGTTTTTGAAATTCAGGAGTTATTTTCAATATTACGTACTATCATTGTTTGGTGAAATGTGTGCTTCTTCTCCCATAACAGTTCCATTTTATTGCAATATAATATCAAAATTTTTAGGCATGAATGTCAGGGAATACTCTAAGGTAAGGGTGATCTGGTTATAGTGAACAATTTGACTAATAGCGCTTTCTTAGTACATGGTATCCTTAAAGGACTAGGCTCAGACTGAAGGTTCGAGTTCATGTTAGATGGGAAAAATAAATATTATAATGATTGGTTATTTTCGGATCGGTGGAATACAAATTTAGAACAAAATATAATTTTTGATTATAAGATTAATGTTATCCAATTAGGACCACCTTCAATGTATACAATAATTTTTGATAATTTATATGAATCAATTGATCAAATTTATGTTTGAGAAAATTTATTTTAATCCAAGATTGAGAATTAAAACCTTAATATAATAATTGGAATTATAAATACAATGGAAATTGACCTAGGATGTAGACTTGAGTGACATTACTTTAATAGGTGAATATCACCTGGTGTAGAAGAGGCAGTATTAACAATTAATGCAGTGTATTTCACTTGTAAATTTATTTTTTTTTATTTTTTTTTTTTAGGATTCATCCAAAGGAGGCATAGAAGCGGGGACGACGAAAATGAAGAGCGCTGTAGGGGAAAGCCGATGGGTAGCTGGAGGGGGGAAGGGGAAGGCTATAAATTGAGAGGACGGGGCGGCATTGGTAGTAGTAGGGGATAGCCAATCAGACGCGGGTAATTCATTAATTCAGGAGGAAACATTAGTCAGCCCTACGTCATTCACAGTCCTCCCTCTTCTCAACCAACCCCCCATCCCCCCGGTGGAAACCTTCTCTCACTCTCTCTCTCTCTCTCTCTCTCTCTCTCTTTCCACCACTCCTCAATCGCTCACTCTCACTCTCCTAGCTTCGCACTCCCTCTCACAAATGTCCCTATAACTCATTACGACTCCCAGACTACCTATCTCTCTATTAACTATTCCCATTTGATTACCTAATCCATTTAATGTCATTTTTTTTCCCATTCCTAGTATCTGCAATTCTATTACAAACAATAATATTTCGGAAAAGTTATATATGTGATAGCCTATCAAATTTATTAGAATATTTACCATAAAAGTGAATTTTTCGGAGGGGTGGGAGGCATGCCTTAGACTCTGGCCCTGAAGGTCATTCAACTCTGTGGCACTAAGATGGAAACAACTACATGCAGGATCTCTATCAGGAGGTAGGCTAATGTAGAAATCAAATAGTTAAGTGCCAGAAAAAAAATGCTGATATGCCGCTCTCACTATCTCATTCTCTCTTGGTCGTTCGTCCTTCTCTTGGCTGCTGTCGCTCTCCTTGTCTTCTGCTGGTCTTCGCTTCTGCTGGTTCTCAACCGTCTAGTGCAAACACCATTATAGCAACATGATTTTGGGGTGGGAGGCGTGACTTGAACACTGGTCCTCAAGATCCTTCTTGGCTGTAGTAGAAGCCAAATAGATAAGCGCCAGATGATAGTCCTGATAAGCCTTTCTCGCTCTGTCTCCTGTGTACCGTCACACGACATGACTCGCTGTCTCACTCTCACTAGAAGAACCTGTTCTCACCCTAGGAGCCCTAATGTTCGCAATTCTCCTGGAGGAGACGAACACTTGCTGAAGCAGAAAATCTACCATGACAGGAAGGCACGTCATTGAGGATTTACGGAAAATCATAAAATGAGGATTCTAAATCCAAGTTGCAAAGGCAATCAGCGGCGAAGGATGCTGAAGAAGATTCAGAAACATTCCTACCTGGTGAAGACAGAGGGCAAGGGCAGGAAGAGACACTCAGATCAACTCAAAACTCCAGGGCACCGCGAATCCTACGTACGGCATCATATAATAAATGATATAATGTGATATAGTGTTGTGAATAAAAATATTTTTTTTGTTGAATAACCTTCTTCAAGTCTACATGTTCACATAAAAAAAAAAAAAACTGTTTTTTTCTTCTAAATAATTTTTGTACAATGAAAATTTATGTGAATTTCGCTACCCTACAGACATTTTTTTTCCACTAATGCCGTTAATTTTACATTCACTTTCCAACAAACACCGACCTACATAAGTACAAATGAAATAAAATATACTTTTAAAAGTATCTAAATAAGCTTATAAGAACTTTAGCTACCATCGTAAATTAAAAAAATAAATCTAGTGAATGAGGTAATCGAGAATATTTTTTTTCAAACCGCTGGAAAAATTGTTTGATGGATAAAATCATACGGGGAATAGGGGTATAGAGATAGATGAATTTAAAAATCATTAATATATCTTTGTTACTGAAATAGATAACAAAGTTTATAAGATAATAATTGTAAAATGTTATAAATAAGATTTTTTTTTCTATTTCATTTTTCAAGAAAAACGCCTGATCAAGAAAACATTTAATTATAATCAAACTTTTCAGATAGTCTATATTCACACATATTACCTTTACCTTACACAAATCCCCCTCCTCCGACTTACATGATTTCTGTTATTACACTTAAGACTTGGAATTAAGAACACGCTTCTTAAAGTAATTTAACTAGCATTTTAATTGGTAATATGAATTACCAACTAATGTGAAATTTCATAGAAATATGAGTATGTAAACTCACTTTTATGATGAAGGATAAAATCCAATGGACCACTTACCTAAAACAAAAAAAAATTAAATTAATATTTTTAATTCATTAATAAAATACAAATAAATATATTTTTTATTTTTTTATTTATCCAGTAAATCTTTTTAAAAAATACAATAAGAAAGGCTCAACATCTTCAATCAACATAAAATCATGTTAAATCCATTCAGTTGCAGAACAAAATAATGAAAAGTTTAAAACAGACTATTGGAGATATAATCTATCGGAGAAAATAATACAATAAACATGCATATATTATACTAATTATTGAATACACACACGCACACGCACGCACGCGAATAAAATATTTTTTTTCAATCATTACAACACACACACAGATATATGTATGTATATATATGCAGTATGAATTGTTGCCAAATTATGAATTTGCTATTAGTTAAAATTGTTTAAAAATACAGACGAGGTGTCCGTGTCTGACATACTACAACTAGTGTTGAGGGTTTAAATTCCAGTGTGGAAGGCTATAATTTCTCAAAATACAATGTGTTTAAAATACAATAGTTCTCTGTAGATAGCCTCCACTTTTTTTTTATATATAATTTAAAAGTCTCACGTTATCACAGAGAAGCTAATAAATTTTTTTCTAAAACTCTTTGCTCATCCATCTAAAATTGTAGTTAAACATCAGTTACTTGGAAGTTATATATTGTCGATTAAATTTAAGCTGGCACACTTTTTGTTGTACAGAAAAGTTTGGGGGATACATTTTAAATTGAAATAAATTTGAAAGATACTTTAACGATTGAGTAAATGTCTTATCGTAATAGAGCTAAGTCTGTAGAGTCAAGGTGAAGGGAACTTCTAATTCTATAGCGTAAGCTTTAGTTAAGGATTTCGGAGGGGGGGGGCTAAGAAGCTTTAAGTCTGGTCCGTAAATTCTAGAATATAACTCAATAAGGGGGTTGTTAGGGGCGGAGAGCCCTCGTCCTAATTGTATTGCGACACCCCCTATAAGTCTAGTTTTACATAGCATAGACCGGTAGATCTGATTGACAGGAGCCGCATTCACCGGATTCGGGGTAGTTTCAAACTCCTACTTCTACAGTCTCCAGTAACCTTCTGTCGGCAGTACTGGAGAATCACAGGATGTCTGTACAAATCCTAAAGTTCCCAGTATTATTTACACACACACACACATATATATTAAGGGGCTTGATAATGTTTCTGTTCCTCTGTTTGTAATGACCNTATATATATATATATGAAACATATTTGAATGACGTTCAATGGAAGACCGACTAAAGAAAGTCCGTCATGTAGGCCCTGTGAATTCCAATATTTCATTAAAATAGGCAACCCTCCCCTCCCCCCCAAAAAAAGAATAAAAAAATGATAAATTGATTTTTATAGGGCGGAGTAAGAAGTGAGCGTAATGAAAACGCCATTAAACTAGGCTATTATACTGTCGAAAAGGAAAAGTACTAAGTAATACTCAACTTTCTTAGTTATATTTCTAAATATTTTTAATAGTAAGCGTTTTAGTCAATATTTTATAGAACATAAATTTTAGATAATTAGATTCTAAACCGTTTGTATTTTACATACTTTCTATTATTTCAAATAAAATGTATCAATGTTACAAATATTGGCCTTCCTGCCAATCATTAGAGTTCGAGCAAAAACTGTTGTATTCATACAACAGTTTTTAAAAAAAAGCCTTAATATGTTCACTTAGGCTTCGACGGTCGTCAGATATATTTACCGTTTCTTCTTCCGGGTTGGACCGTGTCAAATTGGTGTTATTTGCCGAGCTTTCTCTATTCAGCCCTGAAGAAGCCATCACATGATGTGCAAAAGCTCGGCAACTATCAACAACTTGACTCGGTCCAACCCGGAAGAAGAAAAGGTAAATACAAGCCTTAATATCAAACTTGGTTTCAGCATTTTGAAAATAATAAGACTCATATTAAATGTAATTTATAATATCAACATATTAAATATAATTGAATTATCTTCCTTATCATTTAATATTCGTGAAGTTATAGTAAAACCAGGAAATTAAATGTAAAACAAGTTATATTCTTGTAATATTTTTGTAATTTTAAAAGTAATGAATATAGTAATATTAAAAAATTTTGTTTGTCCTTTAGGAAAACTTATCCTTGACAGAATTTAGCTATTAATGAAATCGTCCTTCGCTTTGAAAAAAATTAGCTTAATAATTAAATTGTGTTCTCTATTTTAATTGCTAGTGACCTACACACGCATATATAGTTTTTAACAAATATTTTTTGCTTTGATGACCATCTGTTGAACTTTTTCATGTTTTCCAAAGCTATTAGCTTGTGTTAACTAGTGAAAACCTCCTTATATTATTTTTATGAATCAGTATTTCACCTTTTATGGCATTTCTGGCACACAGAATATATACATATACGTTCAAGCAAATATGAATTTATTTATCTGATTTTTTTTNATAAATGTGAAAAAATCAAAGAAAACTGAGCGCAGAGCAGCATATATAATTTTTATAAAAAAAACTAAAGTAATAACTAAAGTGGTTATGATGTAGATGAAAACTCACCTGTCCTCTGGTTTCAATTTATCAACGAATGTCTGAAATTAAAACAAAATTATTAATGCCACGAATACTATTTACAATTATTATTTACCTTAAAGTTCATAAGCTTATAAATAAATTATGTTAGTTTCAAAGAAAAATAAATTAAATAATTTAAACGCATAGACCCTGATACTGATAGCAATTATAATAAAAATCTTTTGAACTTATCTTCCAAATGAAGGAGAAATGTTCAGTTAAAAGTGGCATTAGACAATGAGAGTGAACTTCCCTCCCCCTCCTAGAATTTTTTTTAGTTCGTCACTAAAGTTAAAGAAAACTAAATTTGGTTAACATATATTTAATAAGTGCTAATATTTAAAAGTGCTATCCGTCTAAATTCTTAAAAAACTCCCTTAATACAAATTCCTCGTATAAATATTATGATATGTTGGCAGCAGCTAATCTTCTAAATCGGATATCCCAGCCACGATTTGCAATCCACAACACCTAGAGTATCTTCTTTCTCTCTCACTCCTTCTCTTATCACCTCTCTTTCCCCCACTCTCCCTCCTCCCCTCGAATAAGACAGACTGACTACCTGCATTTCAAATGACACTGACAGAGTAATTACAAGAGGCGACCCAGGAGAATGCAGCTGTATAAATCTCGAAAGCTAGGGGAAATAAATAAGAGGGAGAAGTGGAGTCCACTAATCCTCTATAACTCAAGGATTATGTGTGTGTGTACTGTGTGTGTGGGGACCTCAACTGGGAGGTCTGTGCTGTCTCAATCTCAGCGCTACGTCACGCAGGGGACCGCAACTATCACTTCACGGGCCAATTTCTGAGAGAAATGTGTACAGCATGGTCACGATAGTTCTACTCCATGGAAGACTGAGTAGGTTCTCCATTCCTAAGGTTAGATTGCAGTCACCGGCACAAATCTCGGCCGTTCGTAAGGTAAATTATTACATAGCTGCTGAAAGAGCTCCTTTAACTTGAAATAACAACATATACAAACTGAGGAATTGTTGAAGTAGCAATACAGTCAGATTCCAAAGCCGTTTTTATTTAATAACATCGGTAAAAGGATAAAAAGTAATTTCGATTAAAGATCATAAGCATCAAGCAGTATCTAAACTAAGGTATGTACATATTCACTGCTGATTCATATATTTAGTTCTATTATGAATAAAATGTAAATGATAGATCAGTACAAATCAACGAATATAATAGTTTATGGCTAAAAATTATTCTAGAGAAATAGTTGAGGTACAAAGGTGATTTTAGGGAAGCAAATTAGGGGAAAAAAACAAGAGCACATGTTTATACATTTAAAAAATAAAAATAAAGCTTGATCTTCACGCTAACATGATCTTCAAGAAGAAAAATAGCATGAATGGAAAAGTTATTCTACGGTCACGAGGGAAAAGATGGGGGAATAGGCCCTGGAATCTTCTAGTTCTTTCTTATATATCTTCCCTATAAAACCAACACTCTAACCCTACTTCGTTCGGTAAATTTATTCAAAACACTTCACCACTATTAGATTTCTGACTGAAGCCCATTCTCTCGACGGTCAAAGCCAACATACAGAATTTGGTATCTATATTTTAAAAAGAATTGGCCAACCCTGGAAATTACATTCTTAAAGATCTTGCAATTCTCTCATTCTAGTCGCCATTAACAAAAGGTACACTCAACTATTTTTCTTTTGTTCTTCACTAATGAAAACAAGATTTTGAAAGAAAAGGCTATAGAAACGCCTAGTAAACCTATACATAGCGGGACTAGAACCCGTGAAGCGCCAAACTTTTGGAAGTACTTAAGGTATACCTCAGATAAGATATAAGCAAATGATGACGGTCGGTAAAAATAATTTTTCGACAACGCCCCACCCCCCAAATGGTCCGAACACGGATATTTGTTCGAGTGTGGTTTTTCTCCTGTATGAGAGGCTTGTGGTGTCAACAGCTCAGTTAGAAATATAAAATTTGTGAATGCCCTACTTATAACATGCCTAGAGCTAGACACTCCGTTTCCCGAGAATTGAATTATTCTTTGAGAAATTACGTAGTTAATACATCTGGAGTTATGAATTTCCTAAAGGAGATAGGCAGGTTTAAGCCTAAATTATTTTATTTCAGTTCAGCTCAATTTTTAATTTCATTTATTTGTTTAAGTTTAGTTCAACCTGTATGAATTTATTTATCTAATTTTCTTTCTAATGATTTGATTTTTTTGAAATTGACATACTTTCATAAATACTGAGTGCTGTTTAAAAACTTATTTATTTATCTGATTTTTTTTTTTTTTTTTTTTATGACTCGGACGCTAGGGCCTTAGTCAGCTGCAATCGTACGGAATCCCTCATCCTCCTTCTCTTTCTTACACACAGCTATAAGAAACTTGGTCGCATTCTGAAGACTTTGGATTTTTTGGATTGAGATAAATTTAAAAGTTAGTTTAATAGACTTTAATATAACCTTCTCACCTTCTAACAAAAAATGAATTGAAACACCCATGGCTAGTTTTACCCAGTGCAAATGAGTAAATTTGATTGAATTGAGCTACTTGTAGTGATTAAGAGTATCAAAAAACATATACTTTAACTGTTTTATTAATCTCGACATTTTGGCCATCATTAATCTTTTTTATGAAAAGGTTTTATTCTGAACTCCACTGTCTCCCATCGCGCACATTCACCTGTCCTTTGACTTCGTATCGTACAATAAATCTGCAACACGAGCAGATGCTTCTAAAGGATATCTTTGCTTTTCACAAGGTACAAAGGTGCAATTTTCGATTCTCAACTTCCGTGTATGTTTGTCCTGCGAAGGAGAAGTAAAAAGTACGCTAAGCTCGTAATTATTTCAGCATAATCATATATATATGCACAGTTATCATGATGAAGTGATCTGATTTATTTTGTGCAACTTTCAGTGTTAAAAATTAGAATTTTTTACGTTGGCCACACTAAAAAAAAAAAAAAAAAAAATATGTAACAGCTGCATATAGTTATTGTTGCAATTTTCATAAAATTTCGAGTCATTAGTCTGATTACGAGATCATGGTAAATATACTAGAAGGAAAAATATGAGCTATGGTTACATCAAAGGCTACCTATGATTTCAAAATCCAAAACTATTCAAATCCAAATATTGTAGTAGTAAGGAATCCTTTGAGAGCGGTAAAAGGACTGGACAATATTTACTCGATTCAACTTGAGTTTACATCAGAGCAAATAGATCGATTCATCAAAAAAGAGACGAAACCCAACGGAACTACGGAAGTACGCTCTCAAAAGCTGGGCTCGCGATAATTCCTGGGATTCAGTAGTTTACTTTAATGACTGGAATGGTAATTTAGCTAGTTTTGTAAATATCAACCAAACAGCTTTATCTATAATATAGAATTTCTTCCTTTTTTGAAGTTAATCATTTTGTGAAATATAGATTTTATAGAATAGTAATCACTCACGTGCAGTTTATCTAGAAGCAGCCGTCCATTTTTAATAAAAAGGTGGGGAAATATTGTAGTAATATTTATCATTTTTTAGATGCGTTGCTCCCCTTAAGTTTAAAATTAATAGATAGTAGTGATCAAAGGAATTTTTCTGAAATATTCTCTCTCGCCCTTTTGGTATTCGAATCCCAAATTGTGCTAAGTGTTTTTGCATCGGCAAAAAATAGAACAGGATTCTTTTTTTGCTGTGTTAGCCTCCCTTGCAACCACTTAAGGTCATTGGAGGGAGGGGCTATTTACAGGTTGCCACCCCATTCTAAACACCCATGGCTTAAGACAAGCTTCTATTTATAAATAAAAGATGGTCCTGGGTGGGATTTGAACCCGCAGCATCAGGATTGCGAGACCCGAACGGATCCCACGAGTTATCCCGGCGCCCCTAAAATAGGATTCATTGAGTGTCCAATAACACCATTTGGATCGTTGATGTTTAAATAAAAATTTGAAAGGAAGTTAAGGGGATAAAATCTAAAAAAATTAAGGAAGGAAATTATATTTGTTCTGACTCTTTGTTTATATAGTCTGTAAATAAAAGTATCCTCAGTTATTTTTAGTTTAGAAAACCAAATATAGGGTTATTTATCAAAATTATAAATTGTCTATATCTTTAAAAAATAGTCAATAACAGTCACTGTAACTGACTTATCTGTTCTTAAATCGATAAATTGTTAGTACCTTAAGCCAAAAAAAGCATCACTAAAAAATATTACTTTAATATTTTTCTCTTTAAAATTATTAACGTATATACTTAAGTGTTGGGCGGATCCCTTTATTCTCAAAGTATATAAATAAAAGTTTATATTTAGTTTAAAATAGAGAGTTTTTGGTCATATAGATTATTAGCAGATGTTTTTTGTTGGGAATCTTGACCGATCCCGGTAGAAAAAAAAATACAATTTAAAAATTACCTTGAACGAACCCATCAATAAAAAAAAAAAACATCTACATCTATATTCAGGCTTTTCAAAGCAACCATTTGAAGAGGAAGAGTTTAAAAGAAGACTAATATTAATGTGAGTTAAATATATATTTTTTAAATTGATTAATGGAATGATAGAATATGATAGATGTGTCATTGAAATCCCAATGTTTATGTTCTATATAATATTTATGAAAAACGATTAACTAATTTATTTTCGTTGGTTGAGCACTTTTTCTACTCATTCTCTTTGCCAGTCTGGAGGAAAGATAAGTGATCTGGTCATCTAAGCAAATTGTCCACTCCTGCTTATCAGATAAATATATTTCTCTTATCTATGAAAGATCATTAATGAGTCCTGCGAAATCTGCTAAGTTCACGAAGCTTCACGGGGACTCCTTCTTCATAAAGTAATTTGTATGAGTACGCCAGCTACGCGTTTATAAACAAATGAAGATGCTTAGAAAGTGTCCAGAGCGGGGTATCCTCTGACGCAGGTAGCACGGGTTTGATTCTGCTCAAGTCGTTCGCTTTCATTTCTGATATTAAAAGCTTTCAAGAATATTAGAACTATATTTAAAGGGCTGTCGCCAGGGTAAGTGGAACCCTGTATAATGATTTCTTCAAAGGGCTTTAAAATTGGAGGCTTGGCAAATATTTTTCTTATTTATGCAAAGAAAAAACTCTAAATTAAATATATTTGATAGGATTTAAAAGGACTAAGATGGCGAAATATGGATCATTGGTGTTGAGCTAAGAAGAAAGGAGTTAAACTAATAAACCTGTTAAAGTGTATAATAATAATAATAATAAAAATTCCTCAAAGATGATAAAAAATATGCACATTCCACTAATATATAATAAAAACAACATATTTACAATTTAAAAAAACTATGTAAACCGACGTCACAATTGGTGTGGTATGACGTCATAGATTGTTGAGTTGTGAGCCGGATCTCTTTAGCGGGTGAGTAATGTCAAATACCCCACTGGTGATTGAGAGTCGGACCTCTTTGGAGCACTGGAGCACAGGTGATAGTTAAGCAGGATAACAGTGAGGAAGCTAATACTGGTCACCGTTCTTTGACTAAAAATGTGCTTTACTGGAAGATGCTCAGGATTGGTAGCCGTGTCCTCTTCGTTCGGAGAGGTTCTGCAAGAACTGCGAACTCAGGGGCTCTGATGCTTATATGGAGCAGTTACATCTCGTCCCCTATAGTATTAATTGTCAAAATAATTAGCTCATGATCGATTGACGATTAATTATCAAAGTAGTGAAGCAAACTGCTACAAACCATTTAATTATGCACTTTAACATCTTCCTAATTATATATCTCTATTAAAAATATTATGGAACAAAGGTTTAGGAAAATCAGATTTTACTTTAGCTCTACTTTTAGTAAACAATTATTTATTTTCTAAGACTGAAATATTACAGTTTTTAACTTCTTAAGCTTCCTCGCTTTCTTTTGTCTTCAACCATACACAAAATAATCAAATGGCTTGCGGAAAAACAAAACAAAAGTGACATAAATTCTACCATTTTTTTTATAAATGTAGAGAACGAGTAACATTTTAAATTTATTCTAAGAGGCTCATATAAAAAAGAAGAAACATTCTTCGAAAATAAATTATATAAAATATTAGTAAATAAAATATTCATGAGAACTTTAAAAAAAAAGAATCATTGGTTAAAATGTAAATGATTGCACGTTATTTGAGAGTCATAAACTAACAATTTTTATAATTATCATAGTATAGTCAGTCATAAATAGATGCTTATATACTTTTATACAGTCTCATATACTTGTGCAAATGAGTCAAATAAACTTTTTTTTCACTTCTCTCTGGCGAAAGGCGGCTTTGCCCTTGATATTATAGCGTTTATGACTCGCTTGATACAGACTTTAGTTTCAATCGGATCTTCCTTCTATCGAACTGTTAGTTTCTAAGTTCTAGCGAGCTAGAAAACTTCGTAGCTCTGACGCTTATTTACCAGGAGAAGATCAGTACAACGAATTCTTGAGATACGAATGTTGTTCGTTAACTGTTATTGGTTGAAAATAATTGAGGTTCTTTTTGATTTGTGAGGTCTGTCAGTCTACAGGTGACACTAAAGAAGTAAGGCCTTCACAGAAAATATCAAATCCTTTAATGAAAGTACTGGTTAGAAGCAGTGCAGATCATCTAATCACGGAATAACTCACGAGTAAATATTTGTATATAGGACGACAGTATTGCATCTCTGAGTTCTGGTCAAATGGACATAGTCCACAATAACAAATTAGATGACTTTAGAAATAACCAAATAACTAACTAATGACCAACAATACAAATTAACTTATCTTGTGCACTTACGAAAATATGCACACATTTTTTTTAACTTTTTCTACTTGATTTAACCTTCTTATGGAGTTACGACCAAGCTCTGATAAGAAGTAACAAAGTCGCAGTTGAAATTTAATTTCATCAAAATATATTCAGCAGCTGACAGAAACATAATGTATGTAGAGGATAGGTAAATTTTAAAATTTTATGATTTAACATTATTTGAAGCATGAAATATACATTTCATATTTCAAATTATGACTTTTATTTTCAAGCCAATTTAAAAAAAATAAAATAAAATAAAATTCATCAAATTTAAATAACTTTTTTTTTTTTTTTCCATAAAAAGGGAAAACCATACCTGTAGAGTAAGTTGCAACCAACGAGAAAATAACACTATAAGTGTTAATTTAAATTTAATGCATCAATATTACTTCAAAATGTATACCTCAATTACATATAGATAATTCACTTTAAAAGCTTGCGAATTACATATTCCGAGCAAACTAATTTGGATGATCCTCTTCATATGTGTTTATATAACTTGAATTAAATTCAATGAATACGTAATTATGCGATCAGTCTTGTTATGTATAAACACCCCCCAATCTAGTTATAATGTATTGCGAGAATTAGATTTCGACATTACGTTATTTAGAGAATTCCGTTGTCGGAATTCATTATTTCTTTCTGAATTATTATCCCGAAGAACATTTATATTCATATCATACATGAATGTATTATTCACCAAGCTAATAAATAATTTCCTTGATTTTTAAAAATGTATTTGTCACACACTTTGAGAGATACCCAACCCCAGATAGCCTACAGTAGCTATAAAATTTTAATAATACTGCTACACGTGTTCCTCCGAAATATTAAACTTTTTCAATTTTTTTTTTTTTTTTCAGAAAACAAAGAAAAATGTTTAATATGCAGATAATACCCATTAGTTATTTTTCTGAATTTATTTTGTTAATGTATTTGTACGCTTAAAAATAAATTACAGTCAATGAGCTGCTTTTCTTGATTCTGTGCAATTTCTAAATTCTCAATAACAACGCAATACATGAAAATTTTCTATTTTTTACTGCTATTTCTAATATCAGATAGTAAGAAAAAAATTAAAAGCCCCGAATAGTCAATTCAAATTTAAAAAAATAATTGAAGGAAACGGCTTTTACAATTTTTATGAGAATGAAATACGTTGTTTTATTTATTTTTATAGTGTAAAAATCAAATAAAATATTCTGCTATTTTGTTTTATTTGTAAATATCTAAATTATATTGAATGTATACACGTTAGAAATGGTAACATGTAAGGCTAAATGTTTAACTAATATTCAAATATAATAAATATTTAAACTCCTTGTATAAATAATCTAAAAGGTTATTTCTACCACCAATGAATATAGAACTCTTATACCTTCTATTCTCCGTCTTCATTGGTTTCTGCAAACCATCTTCTGTTGGCGAGCGCTTTCGGACATTGTCAACTTGTTGAATACAGACCGTGACAGTGAACGCATGTATTCGGCCAGAAGATGGACAATGTCCGAAAGCGCTCGCCAACAGAAGATGGTTTGCAGAAACCAATGAAGACGGATAATAGAAGGTATGAGTGTCCTTGTATAAAATTAAAAATTTAAATGAATTGTAATTTTAAAACCATTCGTAGGGTATAAGTATTGGATTGGAACGAATCAATAAATTGAGGTGAGCATTGAGTTTATTTAATGGTGATTGGAATTTGCTGTGAAAACATTTTGAAAATATGTAGGACGGAACAATATAGGGAGGGGGGGTTTGGAGATAGAAGTCGAGGGTGAGGGTTAGTAGTAACGGAAAAATATAGAACACAAATATTTGCAGAAGGAAATTTTACCAAAATATGTACAGTTCTTCTTTTCGGAATGAGTTGTAGTTTTTTTTTTTTTTCTCGTTTGTAAATGCTGGTATTTTTCCATTCTCTTCCGGGTGTTGGGGGAAACATCCCTTATCCTATTCTTTCTTATTTGAGCTTATTAGGTTAGTGGTTTATGTCGAGTAGTTGTTATAGGAATACCGGTTATATGTATAAATTAAAGAATGTTTTTCAATTTTTTTTTCGTTTCTCAAAAAATAAATTTTAAATTATCCAAAGGAGATTATTTTATTTTCTAATTATTGTTTTATTGGAAAAAATAATAAGAATTTTCATTCTTACAATTATTTATTTTCCACTGAGCGTTTATTTAAATTACTGAACATTATTCATTTTGGCTCTAATGAGTCATCTGCAGGAGCTCTTAAACGCTGATAACGCAGTCGACAACTCCACGAAGTACCGTCCTTGTACTGTATACCCCATACAACCCTGGTTAACGAGGGTTAACCCATGTACCCCATGGAGATTATCTAATCTGTAGAGGAGCTCCTGAAGATGGCTTATCAGAGACGAAAACGATTCAGTATAAAATAAGTATGTGTGGGTAAGACCCAACTCAATATTTAATAAAGACGATTACAATCTTGCTTAACCATTATAAGCTAGGGATAACTTGTAGGGGTCCTAGGAATAACTTGTAGGGGTACTGTGGGTAACTTTTAGGGGTTCTAGAAGTAACTTGTAGGGGTCCTAGAGGTAACTTGTAGGGTTCTAGGGGTAAATTGTAGGGTTCCTATGGGTAACTTGTAGGGGGCCCTCGGGGTAAGTTATTAAGGTCCTAAGGGTAATATGTACGGGTCTTAGAGGTAAGTTGTTGAGGGGTAACTTATAGGAGACCTAGTGGTAACTTGTAGGGGTTCTAAAATGGCCAGTGACAAGAGTTCTGTTTGTCAAAAACTGATACCTCTTAATGAAAACAGGTTTTTGAATTTGTGGGTTATTTTTAGGAATGCCATACTAAAATTCTAAAATGTTACAGCGTCATAATATAAAATATAACCATTTAATATAATACACTGGGAGTTGTATTGTCAACAAACAGATAATCACTCACATTACATAGCGATTGCTTTGAATCAAACCTATTTTGGAAGAACGGATTTTAAAACAATAACAGACCGTATCACATCGACAAATGATAGAACATAATATATCAGGCTGGACATACCCTGTGATTAAATCATATCTGCTGATTTAATAAATTATACTTCCAAGGAGAAGACTTATGGAATAAATTATAATTCAGTTAATTATATTTTATATTAATGAAATATGAAGGTCTATAATTTTTTTTAAAGATGAAAAATTTAAAAATTATCTAAATTATTACATTACATTCAAAAGTTTGTCAACATATTAACATAAATATTTCATTTTATTTATGTTAATATGTTGATAATTTTAAAAATAATTGCAATTACAATAATACTTCAATGTATAAAAATATTGTCATTTTGGAAATTATTAGTGAGTAAAGTTTTGGAAATTACTATATCAAATTTTTACTTATAGTACACTAATCATAAAAGTAACTCTAAGGTACATTATAGGTTCACCAAAACTATTATATGATTTTATATTCAGTTTTGTATTGCTATTCTCATATTTTATTACTCTAATTATAAAAAAAAAATTTTAATTTTCTTAAATGAATTGTATTTTATAAATTTTTTAAAACAATATTATCTTAGTATTATTACCATATTTGGTTAGCAACTGAAAACAAACGGAAACTTCGCACTACTAGGTAGAAGAAAATGTAAGGTAACAGCGATTTATTTATTCTGTTTTTATATCATGTATTAAATGTAGGTAAAGTTTAATTTAGTTTTTATTTTTGGGTAATAATTTTCAAATTAAGTGATATTTAGATGTTCTTTGAAAATGCCATCTCTCTCTCTCTCTCTCTCTCTCTCTCTCTCTCTCTCTCTCTCTTTCTCTCTCCCCCTCCCTCTCTCATTGTAGCTGGCCAGAAGAAAAAAAACTACACTAAATGTGCTAAATCTGGACAATTTTAGATCAACTTAGGCTAGAATTAATCTTAAGAACCACTTTTGGGGCGCCAGGCTAGCTCAGGGGATCCGTACGGGTCTCGCAATCCTGACGCCGCGGGTTCAAATCCCGCCCAGGTCAATCTTTTATCTATAAATAGAAGCTAGTCCTGAGCCATGGGTGTTTAAAATAGGGTGGCAACCTGCAGATAGCCCCTCCCTCCAATGACCCTAAGTGGTTGCAAGGGAGGCTAACACAGCAAAAAAAAAAGAACCACTTTTTATACTGAAAACACGACATCTCTTCATATAGCAAAGTAGATAGATACAAATGGATTTAAATGAATAGATCAAAATGGATTTAAATGAACGTTGTTGAGTTCGAAAACCACAAAGACGTTTTTTCCACTTGTTGCATAAGTGATATCCTCAAAGTATTTTAAATAAAATAAATTAGTAATAATTGAATAAAATTAGCTGTAATAAAAATATTTGGTAAATAATTAAATAATAAAAAGGAAGATTACCATTATTTTGAAAATATTTTAGCTGATAAAATTACAATTTACACTCAACACTGACATCAGATCTGCTATTAGAATAAATATATTAGTTTTAATAATATAATTGATGTAATGGGAGTCGAAAAAATGAAGAAAAAAACTTTTCAGTTTATTCTTTGGTATTTTAAATCAGCAATTAACATTTGGGGAAAAAAAAAAACCTGTACCGGCCTTTGAATACACAAAGACCACACACACAAAACTCTTTGATAGTTGTATATACACTGTCAAACATGCAATCCTTCACATATTTATTATCATTTAATATGTACAGCTATATATATTTTCATTGCAAAAAAAAAAAAAAAAAGTATTGAAAGTTACATCCTAAGAAGCGTTTACTTGTTTTAACTTTAGTAATTAATACATTACCTTTTATCAATGGTGACGTACAAAAGTAAACTCAGTAATATTAGCAAGCAGAGTTTTAATGAGAATTTAAGTAAAGTAAATCGCTATGAGATCTCAAGATAAATTTAACTTGGACTTTAACCAGTTAACAATGGATATGGTGGAAATAAAAATACAATGAAAGCTTATTACAAAAGCTTAGCCACGGAATAATATAAACTTCTTTTCTCAACTTAAGCTTTATAATTTTATAAGTTAAATGAAAATAAAAAATATACAAGGGAAACATATTTAAAATAAATGGGAACAAAAAAATTAAAAAATAAATAAGTAAAATCTTTGAAACTAAGATGGCTTTTTTATTTATCCCTCACAAACTCATACGATATTAGACATGTGAAAATTTAATAAAAAAATAAATAAACACGGCTGAGTAATTTGTTCGAAAAGGATTTATTACCAGAAGTAAATATAAATTAACGTTAATAAATAGTGCTAAAATTGGACCAATGAAAATGTGCTGTATTATACAAAATTGGAGGTCAAATAAAACGAGGATAGAGAAAATTTTGCATTCTGTAAATATATCTTTGTAGAAGGCAATGTGAGTATTTCAGTTTCCAATGCTGCTAACAAGATATGTGATAAGCCCAGCTGAATAAAGAGACGACAAGTATGATCTTGAGGCGGCTTATCGAAATAAATAATAAGATATATTCCTCGCCCTTATACCAAAACAATTTTTTTTTCAAACATTCTAGGGGGGAGGGTGGAAGGACATACGAAAATAAATATTAGAAGTTCGCAGACAACAAATTTCAGGTTCCGAACTAACACAGACGTCCATTGAAACTGCCTCGAAATTGTATATTAATTAATTGATAAATATTAACATTATATTTTCATTAAGAAAATAACAGTTACCCTATGAGAAAGCTTAGCAGGAACTGTTATCCTATCCGTGATTCAATATAACTTTGCCCAGTCTTTTGACCGCATCTAATTTTGAGTCATTTTGGGGTTTTGCTCTTACCTCCCACACTTTTCTATTATCCGCACCACACTATCCCAACCAATCTTTATAAATATTTTGTAATTAATTTTTTTTTTTTTTAATTTTTGTAATACATTAATTAGTCATGCTACTGAAGGTGGCCACACAAATATGCGTTTTTTAAATAATACTTATACGGTCAGTTTCCTTTCTCATTTCATACACTTACATCCGAGGACTCGTGAATAAAAATATATTTATATTGATAAATGTTTATATTGAAATGATATGATCACTTAAAAGGCGAATTATGTGATAAACATAAATAATATAATAATTTTTAAATTATGAGAGAAAAAATACTCAAAATAATAATTTAAAAAAACTACAACTAAACTTGCAAAACTGTACAAAATTCAAAAAAGAAAAATGTATAACGAATTTCCATCTTTAAAAATCTAAAAATTTTGGGAAAAACAGTAGATATGCTTTTTTTTCATAACGAATCAAAATTGTAGCTTCTCCATGGTAAGACAGTGTCAAATTGAAAAACATGATTTACCAACGAGAAATCTGTCAAGAAGAAAAGAAATGTGAAAAATACGTTCCTAAAATTCCTACATTTTGCACATTCTATCGAATTAAGTAATTTCTGCTTTTTGGGTTTCTTTTAAATAGCAGTGGTTACTTCACCAGTCTATAAGAAACCACTCTTCAAAAGCGGTCCTAAATTTCTTTGACAGAACTAAAAATATTGCTGCATTTAGGATTACTTTTTTTTTTTAATGAACATATATTACTTCTGGCTTCATATGCCACCTGAATCGTACTATAGCGAGGATTCCTTTTTTGTATACCAAGAGCTAGATAATCATGTAAGGGTTTACTGGGCTGCCATTTGAAATGTCAGACGAACGGGGGTAAGGCATTTAGCCCTGGATAATTAGTATGGTACTCTCAAGAACGTGGTTTCTTTGTCATCGGCGAGGAGAGACCTCCCCTCCTCCCACCCTCAGGAAAAAGGAAAAGAACATTTGTAATAATGAAAGGACAGGTAATGTCTCTTTGTCGAGGGCTGTTCTACTTCGGAGGGGCGCTAGAGAAGCAGCTGATTAAAGAGTGTCCCCCACTCACTCTCTCTCTCTCTCTCTCTCAATCCTTCCCCCGAAACAACCCCTTCCCCCCGTCCGACGAGGGAGAAATCTCTAGTCGGGACACACAGTGAGGCCTATCTTTCATCTCGAGTCATGATCCCCTTCCTCCCCCATGGTTATCCGTCAAAAAAGAAAAAAAAATAGAGGTCTTCCTTGTCCGAAGCGCCACCGGATACGGGCTCATCTCCGTTCGCCACTGGCCCAGAAGTAGTCCTTACTTGTTGTTTTGCTTCCGGTGTATCGCTGAGGGACCTCTTGGCCAGAGATAATGTACTTCCTCTCGATCTCAGGCTGAGTGTGCCTATCCCCCTAAATCACAAACTCATTCGGATCAATATAAATAACATAATAAACAATCAATCAATTTATACTGGATAACTAATAGTAATGGTAACATAAAATGAAAATTAATACAATTTTTACAACTTTAGAACGCTTTAGAAATTCTAATTTTCTTAAAGATTCCTCAAATTACAATAAATTAATATATTTTAAATCGTAGTTTCTATTATTGGAAATATTTAAAAAAAATTATTAAAAAAATAACTCTGGGAATATTATTGTGAATGCTCAAAGAATAATTACAAAAAATATTCCCTTAGTAAAAAAAATGGAAATTTAAACTAATAAACCTGTTAAAGTGTATAATAATAATAATAATAAAAATTCCTCAAAGATGATAAAAAATATGCACATTCCACTAATATATAATAAAAACAACATATTTAAAATTTAAAAAAACTATGTAAACCGACGTCACAATTGGTGTGGTATGACGTCATAGATTGTTGAGTTGTGAGCCGGATCTCTTTAGCGGGTGAGTAATGTCAAATACCCCACTGGTGATTGAGAGTCGGACCTCTTTNGTTAAGTTTTGGACGAAAGCTTTTTATTAAAATCTTGTATTTATTGACAGAATTATTTTTAATGATTGAATTTTATATTTTAAACATTAAAAACTAATTGTATAATTGAAATTCCACATTCTGGGATTTGATATATTTCATTCTATAAGTGAAATTTCAATACGTAGAAATGCCTCTATGTTATAATTGCTTTTGTCCTCTTCCGTAACCATAAGTCTTCTTGGCTTCGATTGAGTTAGTTGGTTTAACTTATGCCAAAGAGAGATTTAACATCACTTTCAAAATGTAAATTTTATTAAAATAAATATAAAGTATGAATATAAATTGTAGGGAACAAGGAAGAATAAGGCCATTGTATAACTTATTAGACATAAATGTAAATATTTTTTTTCTCTTATATTTATGAAATGGACCTTAGTGAGACTCAGATATATCATAACAATTTGAAGCATCTATATCAAATGACTGTAAGAAGAACGAATTCTCGTCAACATATTTCTGACAGCAAAATATCATAAAAAACATAAACACGAAGATGTATTTCCCCACGAAGTGGATCATTCAGATGAATTACTTTAAAATAAATAAAAAAACATAGAAAAATAAATCATAATCGTTACATACACAATATCAATATTAATTAATAGAGTAAACATTAGGTTTCAATGCCATATATAAAGTGCGTAATCAGTTAAGTGAGGAATAGCCGAGGGTTGGCATATGGGAAAGATGAGGGGTTGATGCTAGGGGTGATTGAAGCGCGGTAGAGGTTGAGAGAACCGATAGGAAATTACGATATTATCAGTCAACCCCCACCCCCCCCTACCACCCCTACTCACCATATAGGTTTACCATTACTTGATAGACAGATTTCAACAGAGCGTAGTAAACTTTCACCCTTACAAATTGAAAAAGAAATCTGTTAGTATTTTCAGAAATGCATTTTGCAAATCAAAATTGCTATACAAAAGCACTGTAGAAGAATCCCCTTCAAGCAGAAGCTTAGTAAATTAAGTGTATTTCTGATGAGTTTAGTGACAAGACACAAAAAAGAGCAATGGATTAGACTATTCAATTTAATATTTATAGATGTATGTTTCTACCGAATATAGAGCTAGAGCGATGACTCAAAATAATAAAGAAGAAAAGACCCGTTCGGGTTTCGCTATCCTGGCGCTGTGGGTTCATATCCCGTCCTGGGCGAGCTTTACCCTGAGCCATAGATGTTTAGAATGGGATACCAACCAATAGATAGCAGATAGCCCTTCTTTTCATGTCGCCAAGTAGTGGAGTAACAGAGCTTAACATGTATTAAAAAAAAAAAAGGAAAAAAAAATTTTGTGTGAGAGGATGATACACAAGTTAAATAACAATGATCTAAAAATGTAGAATCTAGAAATGTATTTGTAATACAATTTTGATCTCAAGGAGTTGGTAAAGCCATCTGGCAGGGGGCGTTTTTTATCTAATATTTAGTCAATTTGGAAAATTATTTAAAACTGTTGAAATTATCATAACTGTTGAATAGTATGTTGAATCTCTAAGAGATGAATGATGGATTTGAAGAAGATAGTATATTGCATAGCACTAATTGTACTTGCTGGTAATGTATTAGCGTATTTTGAATAATTTTATTGCATCAAAGATTTGAGCCCAAGAATATTAGAAGAATTTCAATATTTTTTCTTATGTCATAAGGGGTACCCGGGGATCTTCAGTCCTACCCCGAAAAATTGGTAAGAAGAAATTTAATGAATTTAAATAAAAAATGCATGGACAATATTATATTTACTTTTACTTTTAATAAATAAATCTTTAAATACTACATTCTGTTAGTTAACATTATATTATATTAATATTAAATATAAGGGTTAAGAACTATTATCCATTCCATTTGAAATGTCAGACGAA
>KZ809247.1:61942-75599 GCA_000696205.2 Oncopeltus fasciatus | reverse complement strand
CTTTTTCAAAATGTTTAATTGGTCTTTAAATTTAATGATTTCGTCGTTGCCTTACGGACAAGATAGGTTCATAATTTAACGAATTTTAAAACTAAATTTTTTAAAGATTCTTATTTAATATAATTTTTCGTAAATTTATTATTTAATGAAAAAATAAAGAATGTATGTCGGAGCCGTTTTTGATAAAAACAAAATAATTGAAATGATAAATTGTTGTTTCGAGAAAGTAGAGCTGGTAATACGTTGAAGGAATTTGTTTTCGGCTGGTATAGTTATTGGTAATGTCATGTAAAATTTTTTAAAATTTGTGACTATCAATTATTTTTTACAAAAAAGAATTGTAAGATGTTTAAGAACAATATGAGGGTTGAGTGTCCTCCCTCCCCCTGTGATTTCCTTACGATCCTGGGCGATATTATCCTAAATCCTTTCCATTTAATTTTCGACCAATAAGATCTTATTAGTCACTCATTTGATCAGATTCAATGAGGCCAGAGGAAATGTGCCTAGTTGACGCTTCTCTTGCTTCTCTGGCTTCACAATCACAGTATCTTCCAGACGGGAAACATCCATAACGTCATTCGAAAGCGGCCAGAAGATAATGAAAGCCGCTATCTTCCCTGTAAAAATTAAAGCATTCCTCCCCAGAGCCGCATATCATTATTTAAATATCTGCAGAGTTCAAGTTGGATAAATTCCTCGGAGTCCAAGGGCTTGGACTGCGCTCCTTCTCAAAATGATCTCATTCCAAAGGAATATTTCCTCCTCCGCTTGGCAGATAGAGGTAGGATTGGAGATAGCACTTCCCGGTAGATAAGATGNAAATATAAATAAAAATTAAGTTAAATTTTTAGGCTTTTTCGTAAAAAAAACAACAAAAAAAACATCGATATAATTCTTAGATAGAATGAGAGAAGTAAGTGGAAACTAAAGTTTATAAAAGTAATTTCTTCATTACAATTAACGTTACGAAAAAATTATTAAAAATGATAGGTGGAGAATATTTTATCATATTTACTAAAAAAAACATCAAGGTAGATACGTAAAAATTTATCTACCAAGGTTAAGCCCTTCCCCCAGTCTTCCATCTTGAACATTAAACAGCCAACCTTAGTGGTAGGTTATTTTATAGGTCAATTTCCCACATTTAAGTTCATCGTAATGAAGCTTGGAAAATTTGCTTGTTTTATGCCACTCCAAAAGGATTGAGTGGACCTTTTTAAAGGGATCAGATCCGATGCAGAACATGGTGATGGGGTGGGGATTTGCTTATCACGACATAAGATAGAAGACTATGGAAGTTAACGAGCCATAACAGTTCAAATTACGAGACTAGATGGTCATTACATCCAGAAATGCAGGATGAAGAGACAGACTAACATTTGTACTAACATTGACCTATTACCATTGAGTCAATCTACATCCCCTACCCTCGTTTTGTATTTAATGCATATAATTAGTAGTAAAACTAGTTGGACAATATGTTGTCTTATGGTTTTTCTCCATGGAGAAGTATTTTATGAATTCCATAAAAGTCTGGTCGCCCGCGCTTCCTTGATGTCTTGTGTTCCTTCACCCTTCCCAGTTCAAAGGCCGTTCACCCCCGTCCAGAGCCACATCATAATCTCATTATCCCTGCGCCACCATCCTTCAACCCCAAGATACCACCCACCCCTCAACATAGTCGTTTTAATGAAACTTTTAATCCCGGCTTACATTTTTATTCCGCGTCGTCAGGTCTGGACTGCTTTTCGTAGCCCTCGACCCTTCTCTAATGCGCACATGAACTTTTACATGACGGTTTCCGTTTCTGTAATCAACTCCCATGTTAACACAATCTCTCTTTCATTTAGTTGAACTTTTTTTTTTCTTTCAACCAAAAGCAATGAAAATAACTGAACTCTCGGGTAATAACACCCTTCTAAACTATATATATAATGAAACAATGAAGTCTCTCTGCAGTTGTTGGAGCTCCCGAGTACAGATGATTCTGCAATTCATTGTTTCGGAAGAACTTGTCGCCCTGCAAACACTTTCTAAATTAGAGCAGAAGATGGAGACTTAGTAGCCGCTTAGACTGGTCCTTTCCCTTCAGGCTGAGTGCTGGCTGCAAACCACTCTTTAAAGGTTGGGGGGAGGGGGACAAAGTAAAAGTCGGGCACGAGATCAATAGGAGTACATGGCCAGTTTTATCTTTCTGAGCCCAAGAGGAAACTAAGGGCAAAAGATCAGTTGAGTGCTTTCATCAGATGGGTTTAGTCACCTTTTAAGGAGTGTTGAAGCTAAAACTCTTTAAAGTCATAAAACTCTTGAAAAAAGGTTCAGTTAATAGGATCTATGATCCTGATACGGCTCAGAGAAAAAACATATTATGTGAAAAATGGAATCATATATCCTGAATAGCGGATATATCTTCTTTCAAAAAGAAAGAAATTGTTAGTGAGATTTTTGGAGCTGTAAAATTGCAATTTGATGTACAACGATCTAAATTTCTTACTTACCACAAATATAAAGGAATAGGTTAATTTTGTTCTGTATCGAAAAACCATTTTTCTCTTACCCAATAGAAGCTTTTTTTTTGATGGGGGATACAGAACCGAATTCGTACTTTATTCTCTANCATTCATTCTTTACTAAAAAGTAATTTATCTTTTCTATTTGTTTTATTAGTTGGGGAAGTACATTAAAGTGTTATCTGTTATTAGTAAGCATAATCATTATTATAATAAAATAACCATTACTTTTTCTCTGTATTTAGATTATTATTGATCCTTAGCTTAAAAAAATACTATTTATAACTAAAAATATGAAATATTAAATTAAAAATGAAAATAAATAGGGTCAAGCAAAGAGGGATATTATGAAAAGCGAAATACAATGATAAACCAGAGAAATACGAAATGAAGAAACGAAATGAATCTATGAATCTGCACAAGCTGAAATGCTTGATAACACTATGCTTTGGTCTATGCCATCTAGAACTGTTGTGCTATTGTGCTAACAGCTGAATAAGTAATTTTATTTCGAATGCTAAAACATGTGACCAGTTTTGAAGTTTAATTATTTTTGCTATAAAAATCGTGAATTTTAGCTTCTTTTAACATTCTGGCCTTTTAAGCAGACTTTCTCCGGAAGCATTTTTCATGCTGCGTTTTTTTTTTTCCGAGTAATTGTCATAATCTACATCTGAACTCACTACCGGATAAATGTATATATTTACTCAAATATATACATTTAATAATGTTAAAACGATCCAATCTTTAAAATCATTTGGCTCAGGAATATGATCGCCTAGCACTTAACAATTTAAACCAATGAAGTTTGTGGAGAGCTTCAAGCATGTTGAGGGCGTGAGTAAAATCGAGATAGATGGAATGGGGGTTGGTGGGGATGTTCTAATATCCCATGATAGTGAGATCTCAAGAGCCCTAAATTTGGAAGGAAGAAATATGTTAGAAAGGAATTTTGAATTTGTAAGATTCATTCGAGTTTATTTGAATCATATTCAGTCAATAAGTTTCTAATAAAAATAGCTTTTCGCCTTACTTAATATTCTTCCGTTAATGAATGAACTTTGTTTTTGTTAATAAATTATAATACTTTCTCTTTCCACATAATACAAAATCGATTAATGACGTTTGAATTATATTTAAAACTTGTTTTAATTGATAAAAGCATTAATTTGCTTACGAATTGGCTTGCTTGTATGTACTACATATTTTAGTTCATGGGTTTTTATTCCTAGACTTATTTTTTTAAATGAATACTGATCAATTATTTTATCTTGATGAGTGGTAATTATTGCAGTCAATATAGGTTACTGACTGAAAACATTGTCGTTTCATGGACTGGGTGGAGGCACTCTCAAATACTTATTTTTGCCCTGGATCGTGTTGTAAAATGTCAAAATATCTGGAATCAGGAAGGAAAGGCAATATATGGTGGAACTCTAAGTCTGCAAAAAACAGCTCTGACAGAGATTTCAATAAAACTGTTATGGTCTCGTCTCAAATGTCTGCGTTATTCTACGGATAGATAAGACACCTTGATCTTTGATCACCGCTGGATATCTGCATCTTTTAAGTTTAATCGGTCTGAAGATGAAATTACACCTTTATACATGGCTAATGGGATACATATTGCTGATACGTCAAACTCCTGTAACAATGCTTACATTTATTCTTAAAATATCAGATTCGAAAAATTCATGTACCATGCTGTCATTATTATTTTTCATGTTAGGAAGAATGCACATTGAAAATATCACTATGAAAAATAAAAGAAACATTTTAAAGCATTACTCTACTGTCTACTAAAGAATGTATTTTTAACCAAAGCTTTGCAACAGCTTACTTTAACACATATAGTGTAAAGGAAATCATAAAACTATAGAGGCATAGGAAATTTTTTTTCTTAAATTAAGTACATTTAAAACATTATCAAGGAAGGATATTTATTTTAAAAAACGTTAACATAAAGTAAAGAAATATTACAATAGTAACACTATTTTCTAAGAAAGATATTTAGAATAAATATACTTTGAGGAGCACCGCTAAATAATCTCGAGTAAATATATCAAATTAAAAACTGAAAATACAAGATATGAAACTTTACTTTAAGGAAACTTTAAATACTTGGCAAAGTATTTCCACTATTTTATGTGATTATATATTGCTTTAGACTTTAACAGAGAACTATCTTAATTCCAACTAAATAATTAATATGCATTTGTTGTTTTTTAATTCACTATTATCTCGTGGATCCCGTTGGTGCCATTGAAAAATTACTATCAGCCATATAAACACCTAGAAATTTAATTTCGCCACTTTTAAATGAAAAATTTAGGAACAGAATTTGAAAATATATATATTCTATAAACCAATTTTACTATATATTAGCTCTACATTAAGTCCAAACGGAGATATGGTGTGTAGAATTGTATTGATCTCAACAAAAGGGAGTTACAGACAAAATGCTAAGGACAACAATGGCTTAGTCGAGATAGGCTTAAAAGGAAAAGTAAGTTAATCCAAAGAGAAATGATCCTTAAGAAGAATAAATAGGCAGTTTCAGAGAAGGCGTTCCTCGCATTTTTGGCTGAACTAGTTAGAAGAAGGAAGCTCCACAGATATTACAGATGAGAGACAAATATTTCTGGGATTGATTACAAATGCAGAACATGCCAAGTATTCCGTGCTTCGAACATAATTTTCAACTCGGATGTTTGCACCAAAGAATAAGAAATTGAAGCACTGTACCATTGCTGCGAAAAGAGATGGTTTATGACGCTTGTTAGAGGTTTTGTACCAACTCAGAGATGGCTTATCTGTACACACTACCTCCGCATATTATTATATAGATAGATATTATAAAGATAGATATTATAAGCTGTGTGTAAGAAAATTTAATAATCTGAATGCTGTAAGATTCAATTTTAAAACATTAATGTTCTACAGTATTTTTATGAAAAGCATCAAGCATGATCAAGTTAGTTGTTTAAAAATATACCTACGAAGGTATATAATAGCCGTTTCTATTTCAGAGCCAGCCTTAGTGATTAGGCCTTTAACTATCATTTTTCACGTGCAATTTAATGATCAAATATGACAAAATTTAAATTTTTTGAATGTATATCTTTAATGAAACATAGGAAACGTGCTTAGCTAGCGCGGTCCCAGAGAGATGGACAATCTTTTAGTAGTAAGTCTCCCAATAGGAAATTAAGCACTTTACTTTGATAATATAAAGCCATTTAACTAATTAATAACGAAATATAATAAAGCAATTATTTACTTTACAATATTCAGAATTAATGATTTGCTGGTTACATACAATATTTTTCTTGCTCATCTATCCCTGGATTCTGAGAGGAGCTCAAGTTACTCCACGATAGGCTTTCAAGCTTATTTGAAAATCAGAAGGAAATTTGGCAGGAAGACAAGAGGAAGGTAGAAATGAGGGCAAGAAAAATAAAATGGTATTGTGTTTACACCCTTCAAAGTGTAACTAGGCAGATTATCAAACTGACCAAATTATATTTATATTGAAGGATATTTTTTTAAATTTATTTAAAAATTTACAATAAACATTATTATGCAAAAAACTATTGACTAAAGGAAAAATAATAAACTAAGAATTGAGATGTGGCTACTTATGTTAAGTAAAAAATTTTAAAAGTTGAATTTGTATAAAGAAAACTTACAGCGCCATCTAATTGAAAATTAAAGAACAAACTGATATCTTTTTGTAATTTACTAATAAAATAACTATCATAGAGTAATGAAATTAAATAAATAATAACGCTCCTAACTATGAAATGTGAGGTAATGTCGTAAGTAAATTTTCAAGCACTTTTGTCGTGAAATAAACGGTAGCATTAATGAAACGTTTGTACTCTTAACTCCAACCTACCTAACCCATATAGTAAACAAACCTATACAGACATCTGTCAGAAAAAGTTGTGCTATGTCGAGGAGTTTATAATAACTTGCAATAAAAATGTGAGGTAATGTCGTAAGTAAATTTTCAAACACTTTTGTCGTGAAATAAACGGTAGCATTGATGAAACGTTTGTACTCTTAACTCAACTCCAACTTACCTAACCCGGGTAGAAATAAACCTAAACTGCCATCTGCCAGAAAAATTTAGATAGTTTACAATAATTTGAAATAAATAACAAATGCGGCTGTAAAATCAAATGAAAACCGTCCTATTTTTTAAATTAGATCTAACTGCAAAAATTGTGCCAAATTTCTTTAAAATTAGTTAAGAAATCAGGAAGCTGATCCCGAAAAAGCAATGCGACTTGCAATATATATTTATATATAAGTGTGTGTGTGTGTGTGTGTGTGTGTGTGTGTGTGTGTGTGTGTGTGTGTGTAGTTACAACGTAGATTCGCCTTTGCATAGGACCAAACATACAAGAAGGCATGATCAGAATTAGCATGCGACAGTAACAACAGAGGCGATCAACACGTTTCTTATTTGGACTACTATAATTGTGTTTTCTATATTTCCTATTGAAATGATGAAGCAGAAAGTAAGTGAGTGTTGGACGCCGATTGGTTATTCCCCATAGAAGAGACACTTGATTGTTGCAATGAATGGGGAACGTCAATGACTGTCGAGAAAGGCAATCTCTCAGGCAGAAGCTAAGTGGGCGATCGACACCCATTATTCGAAGGCCCCTTCAACTCCTTGGCGCAGAGGAAAGCAAGTTGTGGACAGAAGCGCCTTCAGGCTAAGTGAACATCAAAGGAGGGGCTTACCTGCGGGACCTCTCAGTGCCTTTAACATGCCTTATTGGCCATTTCTCCCCCTTAGCCACTGACTTTCGCTTCTAAATGACTTTTAAGGACGCATACCGTTTCAACCACCAAAAATATCATTTTCGAGCTTATATCGGAGAATACCGAAATGAACTATAACATCATTTACGCAGATTAGTAGTGTAGAAAAATATTTGTCTTCAGTAGTTTCAAAGCAGTTTATTTATTAAACTGATCTAAAGTAGAGATTATGCAGAAATCATCAGAAAATATTGCAGGACCTGAATAAACTAGACGAATTCAGCAAATTAATAACAGAACAGCTGAACATTAACCCTAAAAATAATGTTAATTCTCAAAAGAATTGTTCCAATTCAGCTCAAGGAGGAACTTAGTCTTTCGTTTAGCTCCCAATAGCGACAGAATAATAAATATTATTAATAAAAGTAACTAATTGCGACTTCTAGGCCATTAAATTAAATATTAGTGTTTAGTTAAACCCTCATTTCTAATAATTTCCCTGAGTAACTCCTTTAATCAATAATAAGTGTTTGAATTGTACTAAATATCAAATACATCTCATATTTTTTTTAATTATTTTTTAGCAGAATAGCTCCATTCCTACGGATGCATTCGGTAATGAATATATACATACATACTAGTTAAAGTAAGTCAGATTCACTATGATGAGAAAAGGGACCCATTGACCCCAATTTAAGAATATCATAGATAAATTTTAAGAATTGCTTAAAATAAGTCCAGTCATAATTTTTGTAATAGAAAATATGAACCTTGCTCTAATATGAATAATGGAATTCTTAAAGCTCTAAGATTTGGTATATAAAAATTTGTCTGCCATTAATTCGCAATACGTTGGCCACCTTCCCAGATTATTGGGCTCTCATTATCTCTAACATCCAAACAATGTCTCATGATTCTATACCAATGATTCTATGAGGGCAAATAACCCCCCTAGCTCTTTTTCCCTGATGAAGGCCTGAAATTCACACCGAAACGTTGTCTAAATTAAAAACTTTTCTGGTTACAAATTACTATTTAATTCTTCAACTACCAAGATAGAATTCCGGTAATCCTCTCTTCATAAGACTTGACGGTCAACAAATTTACCTCCAAAAAGAATATTTTATTTTCAAATGCATGTAACAAATAATTTCCAGTTTTCTCTATGTTCTCTGAGTACAGGTCACTGAACCTATTCCGTGTTTCACACCCTTACTTTTTCACATTCATCAAGTAGAGAATGATTTTACGATGAGAATTAGCATACACACACACTCAGCAGAATTATCATCTTCTTCGATAAGGGGGCATTTTCAAATACACTGGAATATTTTAGTCGATAAGACAGCGGTTTTTTCCTTCCTGCACCAAATCACCTTTTTTCCTTAACCTGCTAACCAAGTACAGAAATATTTAGGAAACGAGGAATGCAAAACTACTCCTTTTACTTAACAGCAACAGAAAATGAAATACTTTAAGGAGTAATCAAACAAAACTGAAATAGTGATGTCATAAGTCAGAAAATAAATGCACTTTAGAGTGAAATACTTATATACTGGAAATATAGGGCCTACTGGGTTTCTTCAGAACCAATTTATACTGTTCTGATAGAATAATCTTAAAATAAAATACAGAACATTTTTAACTATAACTTTTATAGAGGTAATTCAATATAAATATAATATTTAAGACATTATATTACTAAATAGTCGGTCCTAACAGAATTATATTTTTGCATTTTATTTGTGATATTACTTTTAATGCTGCAATATCTATCTTTTTTTTTGTTATAGAGTTAGCCTCCCTTTTAACCCTTTAGGGTCATGGAGGGTGGGGCTGTCTAAAGATAGCCACCCCATTCTAATCACCCACGGGATAGGAAAAGCTTTTATTTACAAACAAAGGATTTCCCTCGACAGAGATTTGAACCCGAGGCGTCAGGATTGCGAGACCCGAACGGATCCCCTGAGCTACCATGGCTCTGGCGCCCCTAATATCTATCTTTAATGGGTAAAATGTAATGCCATGCAAAAACTAATAAATCCATACTTTGTAGACTTACTTTATACTAGAAACAAAATTGTTTTTAAATTTACTGTTACTTTTTAAGTTTATGAGCTAAGCAGAAAAATATAAAAATTTGTATACATACATTAAATAAGCAAAAGCCTACTCAACATTTAGGTTCATTAAATAAGCAAATATAAACACTGTCTAAAAAGGCCTTTTATAGATTCAGACCAACATCCTCAATAACTTTCAAATTGCTTATTGAAGTTGCATAAAAACTCATTAAGTTAGGAAGCATTATAACGGCAATAAAGCTAAATAAAAGTAGACATTTATACTATCTTTGGTGTTTGGGAAATTACATCTTACAAATGACTGAGTTAATTGAGAATATTTACAGGGCTGTAGGATAATAAACAAATTGATTAATTAGGTGTATGCCTTTGGTAGTAGAGGGTGGTGTACCGTAAAAACCCTGTTGGAGGGGCCAATTTGGGTGTTGAAGGGTGATGATCTCACCTCAACTCACCTCTGCCTTTATTTTCACTGTCATCACTTGTGCTTCTGGTTGATTGCTTTTCTTTTCCCATCGGTATTCGTTTTCCACTATTCGTTTTGCTTCGAAATTAGCAAGGCTTTACAGTATTTATGCAGAATATACATGCTTCCCCATTGACAAAAAGTCTTCTAAGGGAGTTGGTTATTCCTCCTAAACTTATAATAAATCCTTTTTATTTTTTAGTAAACTCAAATATTATTAACTGTCAGGCTACTCGGATCGAATTTTCAAGTAAAAATTCCGAAATGCACTTTTCAGCATCATATAATTTATCCTTTAAATATATATCATCATGTATTAAAATTATATATATANAGTTGTGTGTGTGTGGATAAATGTACATACATATTTAGAGGTGTAGCTAGTTGTGTGTGTGTGGATAAATGTACATACATATTTAGAGGTGTAGCTAGTTGTGTGTGTGTGGATAAATGTACATACATATTTAGAGGTGTAGCTAGTTGTGTGTGTGTGGATAAATGTACATACATATTTAGAGGTGTAGCTAGTTGTGTGTGTGTGGATAAATGTACATACATATTTAGAGGTGTAGCTAGTTGTGTGTGTGTGGATAAATGTACATACATATTTAGAGGTGTAGCTAGTTGTGTGTGTGTGGATAAATGTACATACATATTTAGAGGTGTAGCTAGTTGTGTGTGTGTGGATAAATGTACATACATATTTAGAGGTGTAGCTAGTTGTGTGTGTGTGGATAAATGTACATACATATTTAGAGGTGTAGCTAGTTGTGTGTGTGTGGATAAATGTACATACATATTTAGAGGTGTAGCTAGTTGTGTGTGTGTGGATAAATGTACATACATATTTAGAGGTGTAGCTAGTTGTGTGTGTGTGGATAAATGTACATACATATTTAGAGGTGTAGCTAGTTGTGTGTGTGTGGATAAATGTACATACATATTTAGAGGTGTAGCTAGTTGTGTGTGTGTGGATAAATGTACATACATATTTAGAGGTGTAGCTAGTTGTGTGTGTGTGGATAAATGTACATACAT
The DNA here is from genome assembly GCA_000696205.2 of Oncopeltus fasciatus. Taxonomy (NCBI): domain Eukaryota; kingdom Metazoa; phylum Arthropoda; class Insecta; order Hemiptera; family Lygaeidae; genus Oncopeltus; species Oncopeltus fasciatus. The sequence goes on along the minus strand of KZ809247.1, from coordinate 64,722 downwards.
ATTTAGAGGTGTAGCTAGTTGTGTGTGTGTGGATAAATGTACATACATATTTAGAGGTGTAGCTAGTTGTGTGTGTGTGGATAAATGTACATACATATTTAGAGGTGTAGCTAGTTGTGTGTGTGTGGATAAATGTACATACATATTTAGAGGTGTAGCTAGTTGTGTGTGTGTGGATAAATGTACATACATATTTAGAGGTGTAGCTAGTTGTGTGTGTGTGGATAAATGTACATACATATTTAGAGGTGTAGCTAGTTGTGTGTGTGTGGATAAATGTACATACATATTTAGAGGTGTAGCTAGTTGTGTGTGTGTGGATAAATGTACATACATATTTAGAGGTGTAGCTAGTTGTGTGTGTGTGGATAAATGTACATACATATTTAGAGGTGTAGCTAGTTGTGTGTGTGTGGATAAATGTACATACATATTTAGAGGTGTAGCTAGTTGTGTGTGTGTGGATAAATGTACATACATATTTAGAGGTGTAGCTAGTTGTGTGTGTGTGGATAAATGTACATACATATTTAGAGGTGTAGCTAGTTGTGTGTGTGTGGATAAATGTACATACATATTTAGAGGTGTAGCTAGTTGTGTGTGTGTGGATAAATGTACATACATATTTAGAGGTGTAGCTAGTTGTGTGTGTGTGGATAAATGTACATACATATTTAGAGGTGTAGCTAGTTGTGTGTGTGTGGATAAATGTACATACATATTTAGAGGTGTAGCTAGTTGTGTGTGTGTGGATAAATGTACATACATATTTAGAGGTGTAGCTAGTTGTGTGTGTGTGGATAAATGTACATACATATTTAGAGGTGTAGCTAGTTGTGTGTGTGTGGATAAATGTACATACATATTTAGAGGTGTAGCTAGTTGTGTGTGTGTGGATAAATGTACATACATATTTAGAGGTGTAGCTAGTTGTGTGTGTGTGGATAAATGTACATACATATTTAGAGGTGTAGCTAGTTGTGTGTGTGTGGATAAATGTACATACATATTTAGAGGTGTAGCTAGTTGTGTGTGTGTGGATAAATGTACATACATATTTAGAGGTGTAGCTAGTTGTGTGTGTGTGGATAAATGTACATACATATTTAGAGGTGTAGCTAGTTGTGTGTGTGTGGATAAATGTACATACATATTTAGAGGTGTAGCTAGTTGTGTGTGTGTGGATAAATGTACATACATATTTAGAGGTGTAGCTAGTTGTGTGTGTGTGGATAAATGTACATACATATTTAGAGGTGTAGCTAGTTGTGTGTGTGTGGATAAATGTACATACATATTTAGAGGTGTAGCTAGTTGTGTGTGTGGGGATAAATGTACATACATATTCTGGTCAATGGATAAAAGAATGATGGATATAATTGTAACAAATGAAACCCATGGATAAGATTATAATGTTACAAATCAGACTCTAAAATTCGACCATGAATCTCTGTTTCCAATCTAAAATCTCCGATGGAATTTTTATAGGACCCTAATAACAGCATCGGTGATCAGGTGACTTTGGTATTTGCAGGAACACAATAGACAAGGACGCAGTTTTCTTCAGTATGGACCAAAAATATTAAAATGAAGAAAAGCAAATGTAAGAGCGACTTACTTCGCAAGATGGAGACTGTATGGAGTGGGTGTAGACGGCTGGCCCCAGCAGGAGAGAGGTCTGGCTTCCACTTCGGTCTTCAGGGAGACTCGCCTCACAGACTCGAGGAGGAGTCGTGCGGTGGCGCGAACGAGGTGCCTGTCAGCTGGTGGCAGACCTGCTCTTAGTCCCAGCAGGCCGACTGGCAGTCTGCAACAGAGTACCTTCTTATAAAGTATAACCCACGCATAACCTTCACTCTCAATCCCCTTGAAGAGAAACAGAAAATATGCTAAAAATATAAAAATGAACTAAAAATTTGCTTCGCCTTCCTCGTCACTAGTAATAATATTGTTATTGGCTACAGATCAATAATAATTTAATAACAGAGATAAATTAAAGTTCATTTATTATAACGAATAAGTACACCTACTATTTACAGCTAACAACCAAACCTACTGCCATTACTACTATTAAATAAACGAATATATAGAAATTATAAATATTTACTGTTTTTAACAATTTATAGCTATTTATATTAACAAATGTATAATATTTTCTACTTTTTATATTGTCTGCAGTTACTAATTACTGTTATTTAACACTTCACCGTCACGGGCCTGGCGTTTTAAGACACTCAATCTGACACGGAATTTAACATTGATTGGCACTGACTCGAGAGCTACTGGCGCTGGCCGCATTTATAACTTCATAGAAGGGGCTAGGCAGGCCTAGAAGAATCTAATGGCTATTTATGGGTAACATAATAATATTTATAATAAAAGAACCTGCCCAACACTCTAAATTAAACTCTTAAATATCTTTCTTCATATTGTTAAACAATTTATATTTTAACTATTCAAAATTATCTTATTTGAACAAAACAAAATTCCTCCAACATTGGGCAATAAACACCTTAATATCGAATTTAGTTTCTATATATTTATATAGAATTTAGTTTCTATATATTTATATAGAATTTAGTTACTATATATTTATATAAAATTTAGTTTCTATATATTTATATAGAAACTAAATTCAATATTAAGGTGTTTATTGCCCAATGTTAGAGGAATTTTGTTTTGTTCAAATAAGATAATTTTAAATAGTTAAAATATAAATTGTTTAACAATATGAAGAAAGATATTTAAGAGTTTAATTTAGAGTGTTGGGCAGGTTCTTT
>KZ809247.1:46065-58832 GCA_000696205.2 Oncopeltus fasciatus | reverse complement strand
CTTGCAACAGGCCGCTTTCCATTTACACCTTCCGCCTGCCTTGTACCTGCTACCCCCACTCCCCTTTCTATTTCATAACTCAAAACAAATTCATAATGTTCAGTCATGGAAATGTGAACTTAGGGACAGGACGTCCTCTCTCATCTTCATGATAGCCCTGAAGATGGCTTACAATGTAAGCCGAAACGTTGGCAGATAATCCTTCATTAAAAAAATACATTTTTTTTTTTAATTTGTGTTTTTTGGATCTACCTTGACCGAACCCCAACTAAAATCATCTTAGAGTGCCAAGTAGTTCTTTAATGAAGCTATTTAGCGCATACTTGCCATTCTTCTACTTTAAATAGTAAAAGGAAGTGAACAAATTGTAAAGCCGGAAGTTTTATCATTTCAAAAATCATTTTTTGGAAACTCATAGTAAACAAAAATGTTTTATTCAAGATGTTGCTGAAATTTTAAAAGCTTTCTTAAAAATGAAAATATATCATGACAATATGTGGGAATAGATGTAAAAAATCGTTCTTCAGAGGGAGCAAACGTCCCCAATAGCACAACGTGAAAAGAATATCCCCTAAGAAGATTCAATCTCAAGGCGAATTCTTTCAAGAATGTCACAGAGAATTTTCTATCAGTGTGTCTTCAAGTGCGTATTCTTCTCTTTGCCAGTTCCCAGCAGGTTTTATTCTCTTTTATCGCCTGAAGCAGTGATACAGGAGAGTTATATAAGCCCGAACCTACTCTCTATTGTCTGAGAGCATAACTAATTTAACTTTGAGAGGGGTTGATATCAAATCTTTAGATCGAATAATTATATTTTGACTTATATGCATTCGTTCATCTCAAAAGTAAAAAGTCATGCCGTAGTTGCTTAAACTCTACAAATTTCTCATGAAAAATATAACACTATATTTGACATTTTTTGTCGAAACATCAGGATGAATCCGCTAAAAATGACCTCATATTTTCTTTTAGTTCAGAAGAATCTAAAATATTGTGCTGACGGCTACTTTAGGCTGGCTTAATTTTGTAACTGCACTTCTCATCCGTAACTTCCTTAACTATCAGTTATATGACCTCCCCTCTCTGGGGTTCAACTCAGCCAACTGCATTATATATCTATAACTTTTCATATTACTTTTCCCCCTAGTGTACTCCCCATTCAATTCGCATATTTCTTTATGCTCTTTTTTTAGCACTTGTTCTTTGAACTGGATCCTCACCAATAAAGTTGACAATGCTAAACACTATGCATTAGTGGGAAACACTATGAATTAGTGGGATCAAAGATTCCCTACCACCGATCAATCTACTTTTTAGTTTGCCAGATACATGGCACAAAATTAGTAGACGAAAAATAAATTTCTGTGTACAAATATTTCTTAAAAAAGGCAATTATATCATCGAATCCTACCAAAGATATATGATCCTTTGTGTATCTTGGGATTAAATACGATTTTAAAGTGATATATTGGGGAATTTTGAGTTTGAAAATTGAGAAAAAATATATTTTTTGAAGAAAAAAAATCTATCTAAGCAGTTATACAAGTTCCATTTCCCCACCCACGCGACGTCTCCTGCAGGAACACTACATCACCGAAACCTTTCAAGGGTTTCACCACTTCTTCTCAGAGCCTACCCTCATCTTGAGACCATGGTTGAGACAGCGCGAGAACCTTCTCAGTCGACATGGTGTCATTCCCAGTCTGGGGATCGGACACACTCGCTCGCACTAAATCGAGAATGCAAGAGACGAGACTTTCGGGCTCCACCGTGTGTTCTTCAAGCGACGAGAAGTTAAAGATATCCAACAATGCCGGTGCTTTGAATCGCCAGAAAATATCTCAACGACTTCAGAAGCCTACTGGCCAGAAACAAGATCCCCGGGCTTTTTTTTTTTTTTTTTTTCAGAAAATTCAAATGTTATTAATGGACTTCACCATGTAAAATAGGGCCCTCACCATGACCAGTCGTAATCATAAAACAGCCCATGTCATCAGAGTGAGATGTGACACTGACCTGTCATTGTACCTGAGGAGAGACACCCTAGGCCTCCGCAGGGCGGAAGGGTCGAGTCGCGCAGACCCGGCCGTGTCCAGCCAGACCCAGACGTAGCGTCCGTCGGTCATCCCCAGCCGGGTGGCTTCGGCCAACAGCTCCTTGGCCACTTGCTGGTCGCCCACCAGTGCGATCACCCCGCGCCTGCTCTGAGACACTGAAGAGAGGATCCTGCAAATGAGCGAAATATCCATGTAATCAGGTATTCATTACGATCTCTGATTAATTACAATTATTTTTCATTGATAGGAAAATAGTGCTATACTTATGTACTGGAGAAATTAGTCAGGGTTTTGGTCAGGATCAGAAAAATGAAATACTTCAAAATTGTTCGGTTATTATTTTATTATTGCCGATGTTACTAACTAAATACATAAAGACTTACAAGTTTAGTCGAATCGTTGGCAATAATAAAATAATTACCATAATAATACCAAAAAAATTTGGAGTATTTTATTTTTCCCATCCCGGCCGAAATCCTAATTTTTTCAGCATAAGACTCGACGGCCAACCAACCTCCAACCAAGTCAGCTACAGTTATTGTTAAAATTGAGATATTAAATAATCATAATTTATTATAATAAGCATATAAAATCAATGTAGCACAAAAATAATGATTCATATTTCTTATGCATATAACAACTGTAAAATGTCATTTTCTATTATTTTACAAAGATTACATAATAAGGAAGAAATTCAAGAAGTAATGTAGGAAGATTGCGCTGTTCTGTTAACTACATTAAGTTTTTTTTCTTTATTTGTTAGCCTCCCATTCAACCAATCATAATTGGAGGGGATATCTACAGGCTTCCATCCCAACATATACATCCATGGCTTTTATTTATCGATAAACTTGTGAAGGGCGGGGTTTGAACCCTCAGCGCCATGATTGCGTGACTCGGACAGATTCCATGAGCTTTTAACATTTTAAAATAGCACATTATATTTATAATTTTTTCTCTGCAAACTATTTTATATTTTTCTAATATTCAGTGTAAACTGTTAAATTATTTTCTATTTTTTAAAAATAGTGAATGATATTCTTGATTTCTTTACTTCGATGTAGCGCCATTCTCCAGATTGGCGAAGACAACTTCCTGAATTATGTTGAGGAATTTGGGTTAGGATAAATTTCGAAGCCCATTTTATCGATCGGTTTTTAAAGATCCTTACGGTTGTTTGTGCTTACACAATGAGATTGCAAAAAACATACACATATTTATTTGGTAATTATAAATATGATATTAGAGGATTTAAAGGAAAAAATTACATACAGTAAAATATTACTATAAACTAATTAATTAAATGAAGATACCGTTAATTAATTTGGTAAAAATATTTCTATAAACCTTTTCATAAAAATAATACAATAATGACTAATAATGAGATATGATTTTGATAAATTTAAATTGTTATTTATAATTTGAAAGTTTTCCTGTCAGATAAATTCCACCTTCCCTGCTAGTCCAATTATAATAATAATTGAATGGGTTTATGATACAATGGAGATTATGCAGTGGGATCCAATAGACTTGCCATTATAATAATATTATTGGATGATGGCGGTGTGGAAGTGGGTGAATGAGCTCTGAAAGCCAGAGGACAGATAATAAACGAAGCCGGCTGGAATCTCTCCAGCGGCCCTGCAAAGCCTGGATTGCCCTAACTCGGCGGGGCCAATGAGATTTATGTGAAATGTTAAATATTAACCTACGAGTATTGTAATTAATAAACCATATATTTTACGTAAAATTCTACCACATAAGGGCAGAGCAGTCTAGCAATTTTTTGTAGACCTGTGGGTTTCATGAAGTAGGAACAGAAAATAGATGAAATAACTATTTTAAGCCAATGAATTAGAGAAAATTTCTCAATTTTCTCTTTTAGAACATCTTATACACTTGCTTCACTTAAAAATAATGTCTTACATATTATAAAATTAACATGAACAACCATATTAATCATTCAAAATTTCGGTTTTTTAATAATCTCTTTTTGTGTATTTAATTTTTTTTTAAACACATTTAGCCATCTTAATAACAAAAATAAGGGAATTCTTTAAATTTTTAGCTTTAACCTTTTTTTACGCATTTCCAATTTTTCTTAGAATTTAATTTTTTGTACTTAGAGAGTAAAACTTATATATAATTCTCATTTACAAATAATTCGTACAAAATCGTAGGTCTCAGCTAATAAAAGAAGTTAAAAACATGGAATAAAGTACATATTTATACTAAATTTCATTATTAAAGAAATTTTTTTATGCCATAACATACATTTTAGACCATCAACTTTATAATAAAGAAAACAACTCTAAACAAATTGGATATCCTGCCTGAGGTACAAATGTGAGCAAATTTGACCAAGGGCAATTGAAATGTTTTAGCTATTTCAAACTTTTATTTAACATCCTCAGAATCGTTTTATCAATCCAGTCTGAATTTAAGCACCATTTTGAGACACCTTCCGAAGACCAAATCACGTCACAATCATTTATGAATTATTCGGTGTGTAAAATTTAGAAACAAGTACTAGAAGATACTTTAAAGCTAAAAATTGAACTAACAACCTAATCAAGCACCTGGGGATTGTAGCATTTTAACAAGCGAATTACGATTTATGCTTTTATATTTACTTGTCCTTTGCCTCTTACGGTGATTATGCAAGAAGGTGCTTTGTCTTTAAGAGGACGGGAATTAAAAAAAAAAATACGTTACTTATTTCAATTTTTTTCGTGAGTAACTAACAATAAAACAAAAATATAAATATTTTAAGTCGAAAAGGTTTGACTTGAATGAAATTTAAAAGTAGGTTCAGCGTCGGTCCCAATTTATTTATTTAATTTATTAAACTTAGCTACTTTACAAACAATAAAGGGTTAAATTCAGAGAAAATTCAACAAATTACTTTAACTTCCAAAAGGCTATACATTAAGGCTTTTAAATCCTTCTGAAACGCAATTACAACTATTATTTTTTTTTTACATTATTTGTGCTGTTTCTCCGCCATTTGAACCTCAATAGCATTATTTTCAATAAGAATTGACATAGTTCCAATAATTATAAAATGAAAAAAATCATACTTTTTTTTTTAATTTGTAAAAAATTTAATAATTGTTAAATCAATCGCAGCGTTTTATTTTTGTTTTTTTTAAATTAAAATGAAATTCTCAACATAAACACTTGTGATATTTCAGGACATCTGATAGAAATGTAAGTGGCAGAGTAGCTACAGATGGCCTAAGGTCTTAGTGGCCAGGCAGATGGAACTGACCGTTACAGAAGGTGACTTCTGCATCCCAGAGGTGAGTTTTGTCCTGGGGGGTGGGGTGGGATTCCTAGCGGGGCCAAGTTACCGGAGGCCAATACGAACAGTTTCATAAGGATAGTTGGCGACAACGGGGATTTGTTGTTGACTAAACGAGGGAAGGCCTTGACTTGTGGCCTCCTCGGCCCGAGATTAATAGTGGACTCCTCGCGGCTCGCCACAATTCCCAGAGATTTTCCCTAGTGCCTCAATATACGCCAACCTTCTGGAAGATTATGGGGTAGGTGAGATAAACTTATTAAGCTAAGAGTTTTTGAGTTTTTTTGTTTGTTTTTTTCCAGTATGAGTTTGTATAAACATTGTACTGACAGGTTAAATTGTTATTGCAGCTTTGTAGCCACTAAAGAGTAAATTACAGTGAGATAGGCGAAAAACTGCCTTTGTGATCTAAGTAAATTTCCATTGTTTCTATAAATATAGAGTATAATTCGATCTGACATGCAGAAGAAGACTTTTAAAAAAATTCTGAGATAAAAAAAAGTATGGTCCCTTTTAATAAAACACACACATGCACGCGCACACTATATTGTTACATGAATTCGTTAATAACTTTAATCGGTTAAGGGGGGAGGGAATTTTAGAAGTAGTAAAAAATTTAAAATTTCAACATCTTCTTTACTTTTGGCGTAACCGTAAAAACCATATCTAATAAAAAAAATATGTTAAATGTAATTTTATAACAGTAAAAAAGCCTTATTGCGTCTTTACGTTCATTAGGTGATATATTTAAGAATTTATTTTAAAGTGTTATGAAGAAAAATTTCCTCTTATTTTTTTTTTTAGGTATTAATTCATATTGTACATTATTATTATACTAGTACATATTTATCATGTACTTTAAGAGCACATTGCAACNAAATAAAAATAAAACTGTTTTAGAAATAGAAACCAAATTGGATTATTAAGATTTTTATAGTAAACTCTAAAATAATTCATTTTCGGAGGCGGAAAAGGGAGGTTTAAAGGGAGACAAAATGTATAATATCCTTGTTATTATTTGAGTTATGAAAACATTACTCATAATAAAAGGGGTAAAATATAATTTTGTAATGTTTATGATCTTTAAAATTTTTACGAATAACGCTTATTATTAATGAAATGTAGGAATGTCGTTATAAAGGAGTCTGTCTCACTATTCCTTCCTCGTCTGTCTTGAGCAAACTGTAGTTGTGATATATATTACATTACATTCTCCAGTGTGCCGTTGGTTACGAATAAATACGTTCAAACATGTGTTTCCCTCCTGGACCTCCATTCCTCTACAGTCTGTAGAGTGGCTTTTTTAAATAAAGGGTGTCCCAAAATTAATGCAAAATTTGAATTAAATGAAAAACACAGTAGCCTTTTTATTGTTATTTTTTCATTGAATCATAAAGTACATAGAATAGGATTGTTTATGGAATAACACATAAGGCAAATGGCCTCCGCAGCTTTGCATTCACTTACGCACTCGTTGGTCAAAATTTTCCATGACCGCTTCGCATAAATGTGGCATAAATTTCGTTGATGCAGTGTTGAATCTCCTTCATTAATGCACGGGTGGTTTTGGGCATGTTGAAATAGACTCGAGATTTCAAATAACCCCACAAAAATAAATCAAATTATGTAAAATTACACGACCTAGGGGGCTAATACTGATCACCGAAACGAAAGAGTACATGACCTGGAAATGTCTCATGCAGCAATTGCATTGGTTCAAGGGCTGTATGGCAAACACATTTGCACTTTGTGTTATTCCATAAATAACCCTATCTTATGTACATTACGATTCAACAAAAGAATAACAAACAAATACTAAAAAAATATTTTCTATTAAATTCAAATCTAGCGTAAATTTTGGGANGAGGGGAATGAGGCTAGTGGAGTAGGAGAGGGGAATGAGGCTAGTGTAGCAGGAGAGGGGAATGGGGCTAGTGTAGCAGGAGAGGGGAATGAGGCTAGTGGAGCAGGAGAGGGGAATGAGGCTAGTGTAGCAGGAGTGGGGAATGGGGCTAGTGTTAGAGCTGGAACAGGAGAGATGTTCACAGTATTATGAGTTGTAGGGCTGCTGGCGAGAGGCAATCTCCCTGGGTCATAGATCTTCCAGTGACGACCGAACGTCAAGTCTCATCAAGTCTCTAGCTGACCTCTGCCGCTTCTCAGTAAGAGGGAGGTTGTTCACGTAGGCTTCGTCGGTCGTCAGATGTATTTACCATTTCATCTTCCGGGTTGGACCGAGTCAAATTGTTCTTATTTGCCGAGCTTTCGCACNATATTTTTCCAAGCATGAATGTTTTGTTAAAATGCTCTGGGAAAAAAATTGCTTTAATTATATTTTACGCAGCTATTATATTTTTTTTTATTTGACATCTCTAATATTAACGAAACTGTTATGACTTTTCAATTTGGACATTTTCGGAAACACCCGAAATAAAAGTTATAATGCTGGATTTAACCTTTATAAATTGCGGGTGCTACAGCACTTTCAGAAACATACACACGCGCGCGCACATATATAAATATACACCTCTCCTATTTTTAAATAAAACTTCCTCTTTTACTGTTATTTATATGACTTTTTTTTTATGAAACATGGGATATCAGTTCATTTTACGCGTCACTATCGTGACCGACTTCATATATTTGAATAACAAATATGTACTCGAGAAGAATCAACTAACAAAATCAAACAAAGAAGGATTTATGGACCCATTCAGGAGGTAATGTGTATTAACGATTATGAAATCAGCAATGATCAATCAGTAAGGATAATACCAAATGGGGTCTATTGAAATTTCCAAAACAAAGGCATTGTCCAACTTAATAACAACAGATTACATTAATACACATTGTGAATTATTCACTGTAGTATTGGCCGGAAATACAGATATCTACTGAAAAACATAGCTCTTATAAAGCGGATTGTACTTGATATGTGAAATACTCGAATTCCAGATGTAAAATTAGTTCGATGTCGACCAAATAAAATTGGTCTACTGGTTTTCGTTCATTATTCATTTATTAATAATTTAATTAAGGTTAATCAAAAGGTTGTAATCAAATAATAGATTATTCACAAATAAATACTAGATGAAATGTGATGTGTTTTCTCCTAAATATACGTTCAATAAAGAATTCATTATTTATGTGAATGCAGAAAACATTTTGAAGATTATAGTTCTTAGATGTGAGATTCGCACTTAGACAAAAATGCTGAAAGATAAAGCACACAAGAGTGGGATAACATGTGTCTCGAAATACCGTTATCCAACAACTTTCGAGCAATAAAGCAGAATACAAAACCTGGGCAATCTTCTATTAGAGGTAACAGACATGAAGAGGTGGTTGTAATCCTCATTAGTCACAGTCGACTTGCTCATGGATACCTGATGACGATGGATAATCCTGCTGCATGTGCCTCCTTCGGGGTCCAGATGTCCATTAATCCTCGCTTGTATGAATATTATAAAGTCCACGGTAGGTGGGATGGAGGTGCGGTTGGTGAAAGGGGGGTTGTACGAAAAGGTAATAAGTCGGTAAGCAGCACGAAGTGTGGGGGATTACAGATTAGTAAGGATCATGTCAACGTCTGTCTGGAATGGCTGGTGGAGTAGGAGAGGGGAATGAGGCTAGTGGAGTAGGAGAGGGGAATGAGGCTAGTGTAGCAGGAGAGGGGAATGGGGCTAGTGTAGCAGGAGAGGGGAATGGGGCTAGTGGAGCAGGAGAGGGGAATGAGGCTAGTGTAGCAGGAGTGGGGAATGAGGCTAGTGTAGCAGAAGAGGGAATGAGGATAGTGTAGCAGGAGAGGGGAATGGGGCTAGTGTAGCAGGAGAGGTAAATGAGGCTAGTGTAGCAGGAGAAGGGAATGAGACTAGTGGAGCAGGAGAGGGAATGAGGCNTATATATATATATATATATATATATATATATATATATATATATATATATATATATATATATATATAAAACGTGGCACAATCTAAAAATTCTCAAGATATCTCTCCCTTGCCTAAGAACCAGGAAAAGCTCTACTTTTTTTTCTTTTATAAATTAATGAATAAGTTATGGGAGGCAATCATTATCATCGCTATTATCATCGGTGATTGCAAGTGGAGGGCGAAAGGGAAGCGTCGTGGTACACCCATGACCCCTCCTAAATACAAGAGGCGGCATTCCGCTAATAGCACTTCATTGGAGAGAGACTAATTACAAACACGACCCAGCACCTCTCAAGGAGTGACCAACACACCCCCCCGCTAACGAATTGACAGATAGGAATGAAAACCTATCACCTTTCACAACTGTTAATCCTTTTCCGCCTCTTCAAAACAACCACCCAAAGTATACCCCGACCACCTCCCATTTTTGTCAGAAACGTGCAAAATTTTCGCTTGATGTGCATTCAACTCGATGAACGAGTCGGCCGCGGGAGATACACATGTGTCAATCGTCAGCATGACACCAAAATAATGCCAGATAGCCCAGACACCTACAGAGGTATAGTGAGCTATCTGAAAGAGACAAACGCACAACATCACACATACCAACTAAAGGAAGAGCGTGCACTCAGGGTCGTCATCCATCACCTCCACCACTCAACCTCTCCTGATTATATCAAAGAGGAGCTCACTGAACTTGTCTTCCAGGCCAGAAATGCCATTAACTTAACAACAAGCAGGCCTGGTAATGACGGTCATACAATGTCTCCGATGTCCTTGTTCTTTGTGGATCTCGAACCCACAAGCAATATAGACGAGATCTACAATATAACCTCACTTTGTCATTGCAGAATACGAGAGGAGAAACACCCCTTCCACGAAGAGACATAGTTCAGTGCTACAAATGCCAGGAATACGGTCATACTAAAAGATACTGTGAGTATGGTGCCCGATGTGTAAAATGTGGAGAGACACATCTCACACGGGACTGTCAGAAGTCTTGCAGTACACCTGCTGTCTGCGCCCTTTGCCAGAAAAACCATCCCACCAATTATAAAGGCTGCCAGGTCTATAAAGATTTGAACCAGTGGATCCATCCCACCAACTCAGCACCTGCAGCTCGAAGACCCCCACCAGCCCCAACCAGAAAAGTCGAATCAGGTTATTTTTATGCAAAGGCGACCTACCAGCCCAGACAAGAAGAACCTCTTCCTCAATGCCAGCCTCACAGGGTAGAGGGACTTGCCATCTCTCATGTTCCTCCTCCGTTAATATCTAATGATTTCCAATCCATACTCCACTCCTTTTTCTCAGAATTTCGCGCCCTCATCACTCCTCTCCTAAACCTACTGTCAGCGGTAGTCTCTAATATGATTTCCTCGTCTGGCAGTAAATGTACTCCTTCTCTCCTAGATCCTTTTCTCTCCTCCTCTGGAATGCTAACGGCATTCAAACACATACAAACGAACTCAAACTAACTCTAGAAGACAAATTTATAGACGTACTCTTACTTACTGAAACACGACTAACAACAAATAAAAACTCAACATACCAGGCTATACAACTTACCGAACTGATCACCCAGACGGACGAGCTCATGGTGGAACTGCGTTTCTCATTCGCACTTCCCATACTCATCATTTAATACCTTCCACTCCTACAGACTCCCTCCAATCCACTACAGTGTCCATCAATACTTTTACTTCCCCAATTACTTTTTCTGTAGTATATTGTCCTCCTAACAAATCTATCACCTCAGACCAATTCCAAGACCATTTTAGATCCTTAGGTTCCCGTTTCCTCTCTGGCGGAGATTATAATGCGAAACATTTGCAGTGAGGCACGAGTACGACCAACTCCCGTGGCCGTGCTCTGTATAATGCTATCTCATCTCACTATCTCTCCACTCTAAGTCTGTCCTCTCCCACCTATTGGCCCACCGATGTAAACCGTCTTCCTGATAAGCTAGATTTTTTCATATGTAAAAATCTTATTACCTACCATCACTTTGTAAAAACATTAAATGAACTTTCCTCTGACCACAACCCTGTCCTCCTTACACTGTTTCTCATACCTATCCCTAGACAAGTTCCACCAACCTTTAATAAGTGGTCCCATTGACTGACCACTTTTTAGAACTCTCCTAGAAGAGTCACATGACCTCAGAATCTCCTTAAAAACCTCTGAAGAGCTGGATGATGGTGTCCAGTTCTTTACCATAAAGATTCAGCAATGTCTTTGGAAGGCTAACTTAAAAGCCACCAGCACCCGCTACACTGTAAATTCAGCTGAACCCCTCCCTGATTACATAAAAAACCTCATTCAAGCTAAGCGTCAAGCTCGAGCCCTGTTCTAGAGGTACAGAAATCCCTCAGATCGTAGGGAGTTCAACCAGCTATCTCGTCTCGTAAAGCAAAAACTAGTTGCTTTACGAAATAAGGCATTTAATGCCTACCTGTCTAGTCTCTCAAAAGGAGACAAATCCCTCTGGACTGATACTCGCAGAATTCTAAAGTATCATGAACCTTCTGCCCCCTTACGTCGAGAAGATGGTCCCTGGGCCTCTTCCGACAAAGACAAGGCCCAAATGTTTGCGCAGCATCAAAAGCAAACATTCACTCCTCATCCAGATCCCGATAACTTGTCCAATAACGCGGAGGTTGAGAAGTCACTGGATATATCATTACCAATGTCCTTACCGATTAAGGCAGTGACACCTTCTGAGGTCAAGTACATTATAAACCATTTGCCTAAGCGCAAAGCACCCTGCCATGACCTTATCACCGGGCTAATAATACGACGCGTAGTCGACTTTATTTTCTCTTCCCTCGAGCGAAAAGAATTTTGTCCTGGTGCATTCTTCGGTGTCACCCAAGCATTTGACCGAGTATGGCATACTGGACTATTATATAAGCTGAAGTCCATATTTCCAGGTCAAGTTCATTATAAACCATCTGCCTAAGCGCAAAGCACCCGGCTATGACCTTATCACCGGGCTAATACTTCGAATCTACCCCAAAAGGTAATTGTTTTCCTCACTTACCACTATAATTGCGTCCTTGGAACCACACATTTTCCACTTCTCAGGAAATTTTTGGAAATAATCCTATTTCCCAAACCCGGTAAATCTTCTTCTAACACATTATTCTATCGACCAATTAGCCTTCCTCCATTACTTTCTAAGGTATTTGAGAATGTTATTTTAAAAAAACGAATAATACCTATAATAACTTCCTTAATTATTCTTCCTAATCATCAGTTCGGCTTCCGATCCCATTATTCTACTGTCCATAAGGTGTTTCGCTTTGTAGACTTTATTTCCTCTTCCCTGGAGCGAAAAGAATTTTGTCCTGGTGCATTCTTAGATGTCACTTAAGCATTTGACCAAGTATGTCATACTGGACTATTATATAAGCTCATTCTATTACATTTATATATATATATAGTCAATCGTCAGCATGACACCAA
>KZ809246.1:95797-109836 GCA_000696205.2 Oncopeltus fasciatus | reverse complement strand
CTTAAGAAAATTTTTTTTTTCCAAAACTTCAGCATAAATTGGTATGTTTTTTTTTTTCATTGTGACCAAATGCATCACCTATATAACTACTAGTAAATTAAAGTAGATGATTTTTAATATTTTAAAAAATTAAAAAATTATTTGATTTTGAGAATGGTGTCATTGGTTACCTTCCCTCCGCATGTGATTGACATTGATTGTCGTTTTTAACAGAATGTAATAAGTATATAAAAGTTTAAAAAAAAAGAAAAAAAAAAGATTAATATGTATAATTACAGTGCAGTCTGTAAATTAATCCTGAAAATCAAAATCGATTACTGCATTTATAATTTTGTCTTCACTGTCAGGTAATCTATGCTCAAGATTAAGTGATACCATAATCAATGTGAAGACTTACAGAAGGTACAGGAAGGTCTTCAGGTGTAGGAGGTTCTTCAGTGGAAGGCATTTCACTTGTTGAAGGTGTTACTTCCTCAGTGGTTTCCTCTTCCTCATTCTCTTCTTCTCCATTACCCTCTTCATTTTCCTCATTCTCAACTTCATTACTTTTCTCTTGCCTTTTGAATCTTTCAATTAAGGTACTGCGTTTCTTTCTATCCTAATAAAAAAATTTAATTTAAAATCATCATTAAAATAGCATATGAATTAATTTTAAAGTATTTATGATTATGCAATACAAAGGAAATGACATTAAATTAAATTTATAACAAAGTAAATAATTTTTTTTTTATAGATGGGAGTCTAAATACATGAGTAACATTTTAATTCAAAAATCTTGAGTGACTCAGAAATAATAATTAAAATTATTATTATAAATAACAACTATTATTGTATAATTATTAATACATACATATATTGTTCAGCATTAATAACTTGTGGATCATGAATTTCGGGTTTATAAATAACGTCTTTTAGAAATTTCTGATCCAGTGTGTAGATCATAATTTATTTCATTAAATCATAATTCTGCTAGCTAGCTAAGAACTTGAGATGAAAATTTTTGTTCAAGTAGAGACAATTTGTTGACTTTCCATTGTTAATAGAGTTCACTTATGTTTTAAATGCTTCATTTCTCATGACACTATAAGACACTAATTGTTATTTATCTAACTCAAATTAACTATCAAAGAGCACTTAAAAGATTCCAGACATAAAATATCTTTTAACAGTCACTTGTTTTGTCACCTAACTTAACTTTTACAAAAATTTAAACAAATCGATTTAATATCGACCTCATTCAATGAGATATTTATATTTTGTAAAGTTATGGGCTTTCATTTTGGGCTAACCTTAGAACATATATTCTATGTTCTATGTTATTATATTCTTATCTGAACTAAGAAGTGATTTAGTGATTTTCTTTACTCTTATCTAAATATTTTTTCATTTTGCTTTCATCATTTGATTAATTTATAGGCTTACATTACAATTATTGCCAGTTCTTTTTAAACTCCGTATGATCTGTAGTTAGAAAAGTTTTCTCACATTTTATTCTAAAATTTAACTTGAAGCCACCGTGCATCGCCCTTTGTAAAACTGTCAAGTTCTTGAGAAGTATTATTTAGTATGTTATTTTGTTTCATTTCCAGAGTGGGAGGGGGAGAGGGGAAGATGGTGAAGTTCAATGAGATAGTGGCTAGTCAAAGGAACAAGAAAGGGAAATATAAGCAAAATGATTAAGGATAAAAAGCCTAAGAGTGAAGGAACAGGTATTAGAATTTATGACAGGGCACTCAAATTTTTCAAAAATATTGAATATATTATAGAACAAATTTTTCCAACTTATTCTAGTATCTTTAACAGAGAAAAATCATTAGACTCAGTCATACATTCTTCTACCTGTTCCTGAATCTTTAAGTGTTTAATCCTTAATCATTTAATCTACATTCCCCTTGTTGCTCCTTTGACTTGACACTATTCCCTAGTACTTCACATTGCTTGTTTGTTTTTTTCCACCTTTAACCATTATGACTGTACTTTACCAAATTTTCTATTTCCCTATTTTATTTATTCCCTATTTTTCCATTTTGACAAACTCTTCTTTTCCTCTAATGTAGGAAGGCGGTGAATTTGTATATACCATTATATTACATTATATTGTGTTTTTATCATTGTTTTGGGCAAACCCCAATTACCCCTGCAATCAAATTTTTAATTGATAGAAGCTAATTAAATTAATTTAATTTTAACTTATTAAAATAGCTCTAAATTTATTTTTATGCTACTTAAAGTTGCAGGTAAACAACCTATTCTATTGGCCTGATTTTTCTAATAAATTAGTCACCATCCATTCTTTAATTATATATTTAAATGACATAATAAATTTATATGATAAAACTAAACAAAAAACTGTAGCAGCTATGAGGGTTGACACTCACCCAAACACGTTTATGTGTATGTGTGTGCAAATGAGTTTTTGTGACTAGTCTCTTCTTGAAATCTATTAAATAATATAAAAGAAATTTTTGTTTATAATTACCTAATATGAAAAATAAATTAGTTGTCATAGAAAAACCTCAATTGTATTTCTTATAAATTTGTTATTAGAACTAAATTTTGCAACTACACATAGCTTCAACTAATACCTATTCTTATCAGTAAATCATATGATTTATCTTTAAATTACATTACTAATTGTTCAAATGATTATGAAAACTATTTCACCACTAATGATTATTAGCAAAGAATATTTAAAAAAAAATTATTGAACTTGAAATATAACAGCATTTAACAATATTAGTTTCATTTTTAGTTGTACTTTATTATCATCATTTCATTATTTGATTACTTTAGATTCATTATTATCCTCATGAGGAGTTTCTTCTGTAGTATCTGAACCTTCAGCTTCAGTTGCATTATTTTTTTCATTCAGGTGTTCTGCCCACAATGTAGTGATTTCCTGGACATAGGGGTCATTTGGGTTTACTATTCTAATAGAAGTAATATTAGTTCCTGACCACATAAACGGTGAAAGATCAAGAGTATGGAAGTCCTGAAAAAAACATTAATTAACATTTTTTTTTAATATATAAAATAATTCAGTATTCTTAAATCATGTTAGGCAAGTAACAAATTACCAATGTTGTAATAATATAGTTATAACCACTACCCATGAGGTCAACTTGCTGTGCTTGAACCAAAACATTTTCCAGTATATTAATTGAGCATTCAATCACAATATTTTTTTCCTCAGAGTGTTTTATCTCTTTTAAAACTTTTCTGAAAGTGTTAAGATAGCTGGGATAAATTTTAAATCTAATTTTATCAAAAGCATATAAAACAAAGTTATTTTAAAAAAATTAAGAATAACTTAACCATACATTCTAAATAAAAATAAGTTAATTTTAAACAATAAATGCATGAGAATAGAATAACAAATTGTGTGTGTGTGTGTGTGTGTGTGTGTGTGTGTGTGTGTGTGCACGCGAGAGAGAGAGAGAGAGTGAGAGAGAGAGAGAGAGAGAGAGAGAGAGAGAGAGAGAGAGAGAGAGTGTGTGTGTGTGTGTGTGTGTGTGTGTGTGTGTGTGTGTGTGTGTGTGTGTGTGTGTGTGTGTGTGTGTGTGTGTGTGTGTGTGTGTGTGTGTGTGTGTGTGTGTGTGTGTGTGTGTGTGTGTGTGTGTGTGTGTGTGTGTGTGTGTGTGTGTGTGTGTGTGTGTGTGTGTGTGTGTGTGTGTGTGTGTGTGTGTGTGTGTGTGTGTGTGTGTGTGTGTGTGTGTGTGTGTGTGTGTGTGTGTGTGTGTGTGTGTGTGTGTGTGTGTGTGTGTGTGTGTGTGTGTGTGTGTGTGTGTGTGTGTGTGTGTGTGTGTGTGTGTGTGTGTGTGTGTGTGTGTGTGTGTGTGTGTGTGTGTGTGTGTGTGTGTGTGTGTGTGTGTGTGTGTGTGTGTGTGTGTGTGTGTGTGTGTGTGTGTGTGTGTGTGTGTGTGTGTGTGTGTGTGTGTGTGTGTGTGTGTGTGTGTGTGTGTGTGTGTGTGTGTGTGTGTGTGTGTGTGTGTGTGTGTGTGTGTGTGTGTGTGTGTGTGTGTGTGTGTGTGTGTGTGTGTGTGTGTGTGTGTGTGTGTGTGTGTGTGTGTGTGTGTGTGTGTGTGTGTGTGTGTGTGTGTGTGTGTGTGTGTGTGTGTGTGTGTGTGTGTGTGTGTGTGTGTGTGTGTGTGTGTGTGTGTGTGTGTGTGTGTGTGTGTGTGTGTGTGTGTGTGTGTGTGTGTGTGTGTGTGTGTGTGTGTGTGTGTGTGTGTGTGTGTGTGTGTGTGTGTGTGTGTGTGTGTGTGTGTGTGTGTGTGTGTGTGTGTGTGTGTGTGTGTGTGTGTGTGTGTGTGTGTGTGTGTGTGTGTGTGTGTGTGTGTGTGTGTGTGTGTGTGTGTGTGTGTGTGTGTGTGTGTGTGTGTGTGTGTGTGTGTGTGTGTGTGTGTGTGTGTGTGTGTGTGTGTGTGTGTGTGTGTGTGTGTGTGTGTGTGTGTGTGTGTGTGTGTGTGTGTGTGTGTGTGTGTGTGTGTGTGTGTGTGTGTGTGTGTGTGTGTGTGTGTGTGTGTGTGTGTGTGTGTGTGTGTGTGTGTGTGTGTGTGTGTGTGTGTGTGTGTGTGTGTGTGTGTGTGTGTGTGTGTGTGTGTGTGTGTGTGTGTGTGTGTGTGTGTGTGTGTGTGTGTGTGTGTGTGTGTGTGTGTGTGTGTGTGTGTGTGTGTGTGTGTGTGTGTGTGTGTGTGTGTGTGTGTGTGTGTGTGTGTGTGTGTGTGTGTGTGTGTGTGTGTGTGTGTGTGTGTGTGTGTGTGTGTGTGTGTGTGTGTGTGTGTGTGTGTGTGTGTGTGTGTGTGTGTGTGNGTATAAAATACAAACATATAATAATAATAATAATAGAATAACTATATTTCATATAAATTATCATGTATATTGTAGACCGAAATCCACTTCACCCTCTCTAAATCCTAAATGAACACTAAAACTACAGCATTATAATGTACTTAGAAAGTCAGTCACAAGAAAATGAGTCAAACAGGTTCTTGGTCTTTCGGAAAACCCTTGAACTTCCACGGGCAAAAATTCAACTCTGATTTAACATAGGATTCTACAACATGAAATGCATTCTTATGCATGTAGTATGTATATACATTCTGAAGTAGACAATTAGCACATTTCACTCCTTATCCATGAAACTCTGCCTTAGTGATATCTCGGTAATCCAGTATCAATTATTTTTCAGACTAAACATAAGATTCAACCTCATGTAATCCATGGCATGCCACCTGGCCTATCTGGCTGGGACAGATAGATTTTTTATTCTATTCCCTCTCATTAACTGTCATCAACCAATTCAGTGTGATGTGTTCAACTCTCCACACGCCATGGACAAACCTAATGCCCGCATTGGCCAACCTCTAGATCAGGATGTCCTCAGAACAGCTAATATTGATATTATTGATGTAAACTGAGTTATGATACCAGGCTAGAGAGCACTCACAAGAGAAAGTCACAACAGCCACAGACTGACTGGAGCACCTCAAGTCAGTGTGCTGTTAAAAGAGGAAGAGAGAAGGGAAGGAGGAGGGAGAGAGAGAGCATAATTGTTACAAAACAGTCAAAAAGCCCAAGATAAAATTTAAAGTGAATTTAGAGTAACAGCTTTGAATGCTTATTGAAGAAAATGAGAATCCTTTGCATGACAGGTAAGCCATTTTGTGAATGGCAAATACACCAAAGCTAAATAACTAGTTTTTCTGTAAGCTTTAGATCTTTTTATTGTTTTCATGCGCAGGAAAATATTTTGTATTAATATTATAGAATTATAGGTGGGGTATTGTTACTGTTTTTCTAACTGAAATAAGGGCTAATCCAGCTCCTGATCCCCTTGACCCAAAAGGGTCTTTTGTGACTCTAAACACATTGATATCATGAACTTTTGACCCTTGACTAAGCACTTTTTATCACAGGCTGAACTAAGTTTAGTCTCGATATAGATTTTTTGGAGAGTTTAGGCAGTGTTTATACTTTCCAACTAGAATTTTCACCCCCTTATTTAACAGGTAGTAATTTCTGTTCCAAAACTTTGGATACAAAGGCTCTTGATTTTTAAAATTTTTATTTTATCCTTCTTTCCTCTGTAACTGTGTGTTAGTATACATTTTTTGCATTTTAGGACTCCTCATTAAATTCTTGCTGATGGCCCTTATTATGATAAGACTCTGCCTGGAAAACTGTAATAAGTAAAGGATAATTGACATTAAGCCCCGAAACATTCCTACCCTGCTTCCCTACAAAGATCCATTAGTGCACCATAAAAGCAAGTTATAATTCAAAGTTTTTATCTTTGATCTTGTGAGGTTAAATGTTTCATACCTTCTTCCTTGTAAATACAACTTTAATTAGTTTAATACACCATTGTTCTACTATTAAAACTTGTTTTATGAGCTATTGGAAATCATTCTCTAAAGAGGTTTAATCCCCCCCCCCTAGTGTATTTTGCTTTTATGAGAACTCTTTTTCGTGATTCAAAAACCTAATTTCTGATTTCTAAGATGTTGGGGTAGTCTCAGGTACAAAAAAGATAACTTCAATTTCAATTTCTTCCACCAGATATATATTTTAAGAAATTTTTGAGTACTTTATAAATGAGGGTAGAGCCTTGTAGATCTACAGAATCTATAAGAATCATAAAAAAGTCCTGCGAGTATAACTTATTTTAAACTGAGGTACAATTTATACAAGTATATATAATTTTTTAACTACATCTCTTGAAAAAAAAAACAATAATTAATGTTCACGTAGGCTTCGTCGGTCGTCAGATGTATTTACCATTTCATCTTCCGGGTTGGACCGAGTCAAATTGTTCTTATTTGCCGAGCTTTCGCACATCATGTGATGGCTTCTTCAGGGCTGAAAAGAGAATGAGAGTTGTAAAGAGAGATTTTTAAAATTTTTTCAGCCCTGAAGAAGCCATCACATGATGTGCGAAAGCTCGGCAAATAAGAACAATTTGACTCGGTCCAACCCGGAAGATGAAATGGTAAAAACAATAATTAAAACAATTATAAATTGAACAAACAAACCAATTTTGCAATGTTTTATTCAAATATAATGCAATAATACAAAAAATATATAATTAAAATTAAATCAAAGTAAAAAACATAAGAAACATAAATATATTTCTAATTTATACCCCACAGTCAATAGCTCAAATGTAATAAAAGTCAAGAATCTAAAACTAATATAAGAATAAGAAATAAATTGAAACTTTCAATTCACTTAAAGTAATGATCTGAACTTCACCAAGAATATTAACAACTATTCTATATGTCTATTTTAAAGAAGGCAGGTAGATTTTTACTTATTCATGTTTATCCATTCTTCCATTCCATTCCAATTCCTATTATTTTCATATCAAGCTTAATTCTTAAATCTTCTATTTCATTTTATTTATTCAATTTACTTTCACTATGTAGTAAAGTCTCCATAAATTTATTAAATGCTCATAAAGACTAGAACCCTTTCTTTTTAAGTATCCTACTTCTGGTTTTAAGTATCCTCAATGTTCTGCCAATATATGATTCTGAATGTATTCCACATTCCAAAGGAATATTTAAAAAATTTAAAATGTTAAAATTAAACCAAAAACTGCCAATTAATATGAATGTTGTCTCCAGCTCTTTTTCTTATATGGTCCGAATACACCCAAAGTTTAAGTCTCAACTTCTCATTCAAGTTTCTTCCACCTTCTTTATTCTATAATATTTTGAACTTTGATGCCTAAAGCTACAGTTGATAGCAGAGTTCCTTCTAGTATTCCTTCTCTATTTCTTGATCTCACTTCTACATTGAGAAGTGAAGGGATTATAAGTATATTTTTTTCGCTTCTATAATATACTTTGTTAATCATAGTTTATTTCAGTCCTCCATTTTCTACTTCAATTCCTACCCACACTTTTACATATATATACATACATTATTATTTATTTAGTACATATTATTATTATGTACATTTAATTGACTTTAGCTTTTATTAATTTTTATGTAAATGCCTGATCATTATTAGCTATGCATTTGCTCTATTAATATGAATAAATAATTCAATGTATTATCTTTATTTAGTTGAACAAATGTGAGAGCGATATGGAACAAAAACTATAGTATTTTTAGTGGAATATGACTAAAATATGTGGTGATCCAAATATGTTTATTTATGAATGTTTGTATGTTTGTTTATTTAATTAATGAATACATATGGGAAAATAAGGAATGCCAGAAATTTTAGAGATACAGTATGGACATACTTGTTGAAATAAATGTCAGGACTCATGGAGGGATTATCAATATGAGGGTCTCTAATTAAATACTCCCATCATGGGTTTTCCAAGTTAATAAGCCATAATAGCTACCTATACTATCACTTATGGGCTATTTGAATCTAAAATATATTTAAAACACTTAACTGCAATTTAATTTATTTTTATTAGATAATAAAATTCACTTAGTAATTCAATCATAGGTAATACAGATTACTTCTATTGTTGTTTCCCTCTTTTAAAGTACAATATTAATAGGTTTTATATTCAAATAGAGAGAAAGAAAACCAAATGATTACATTAAAAGCTGAGTGTATCCTTGAACAGACCATGATTAAATACGACTAGAAAGGAATACAAAAAATTAAAAAGAAAATTTTCAAGTATGTTTCTTGTACCTCATTGAACTCTTCAATACAGACACAGTATTCCACGCCCCCATGAAAATACTTCAAATAATTGGATGAGGGGATTTAAGACTTTTAGAAACTCCAGGTACAATGGAGTCTAATAAGAATAGCTTAAATGAAGCATTAAAAAATAATCTAATCTCTAAAGATTTGAACGACTTCATGGATCCTAACTTTTAACCGATAAAATAGTCAGCTGAGCTCTTTGAATCTTATGAAAGTATTTGTCTAGTTGAGCTCATGAAGAAATTAATTGATAACACAACTTTTTTAAAAAAAATCAAATGGAGAGTTATTGAGAGGAGGGATTATTAGTAGATAATTTTTTCAACTTTGACCAAACCCCAACAAAATAATATTAAAAAAAGGTTTTTTTAAATTATAAATTTGCCTTTTCTGTCAATGAGTGTTGTGCATATAATTGTGATAAAGAAAACTTTATTCATTTACTTCTGTTTTACCCCCTTCATTAATATATTTAAAAGACCTAGCTTAATAAGTATCAAAATTAAAACGATTGAAACAATGTTTATTTATTGTTTGAACTTGTTGAAGTAAATAACATATTTTATTTTCTGTTCATGCCTTGAAGCTTAAAATAATATTGAAAGAGTAATTATGGGCTATAGTTGTTTCTAGATTTACTATTATTTTTTATATGATGACAGATTAAATTGAAAGGGTTTTAATTTATTTTTATTATTATTTGTAAAGATTGTATTTTTATTACATTTGAATGATCTGACTCTACCTGCATAGGAACTCTGAAAGCAAATTAAAATAATAAATACATAAAAAAATGTTAGAAAAAATATCAAGGGAATATTAAACAATACATATTATCAAAAAGTAATTAAATTAGTTTATACAATTCTTACCTATGATTTCCTTCTTTAACATCAAGTTGTCGAACAGTTACAAGATAACCTTTGTCATCAGCTAATTTTAAAAGGCCATGTATTTTCTTAAGTGCTTCATAGTCATCATAAATAACTGTAAAGCCTTTCCACTCCCAAGCTTCAACTATTTGTGATATAGCCTTAAAAATAATACATTTTTTGTATATATATTTTTTTTCACTATTCAGTAACCCATCAAAATAAATCAAACCTGAGAGAGAGCTGAAGGGTGGGGGTAGAGATTGATAAGACAAGAGCTTCTCTTCTGGTCAGTGTCCCATCTTGTGGTGATGTGAGGCAATTCGTGTGTGTCACACATTGACTGGACATGGATACTAGTAATAGGTGAATTTGGGCCAAATACTGCTACTACTCCAGTGCTCAATAAGTTACATACTAGAAGAAATAATATCAAATTTATAATTCTTCAAGGTAAATATTATATACGAAAGGCATATCTTGAAATGAAACCTCCAATTCACATTAAATAACACATAAACCAATGACATGGACAAATGGTCTGCTCCAAATATTTTGTTATATACAATATTTTGCCAGATGAGGCATCATCAGATCTTAAAAACAAACAAAAGCAAAGGGAAGTAGTATTAGAAACAAAAATCTAAAGGCTTGAGAGTACAGGATATGTACAGGATATCCAAGATAAACCATAAAAAATGCCTTTCACTACTAAACGTTTTAAGGACAAAGTTAAAGATCTCCATCTTTAATATTTTCATCAAAATCTGTCAGCGATGGGATATTATTGGCCTAGAAAAACCCACCTGCCTATGTAGATAGTCTAAAATGCCGAACCACACATTCACTGTCAATGTCGAAGAACTAGGTCTAGTTGAAGAACTGTACTTCTGACATCTATGGACAGTGAATTTGTGCTGTGACATTTTAGCTCATTTTATAAGTGTCACCTATACAGTAAAACATATTTTTAAGCAAAAGAGCAGAACAATTGTAAGGGAATACCTAAATGAGGTACTCAAAAGAAGCGTTCGAGCCAGGGAACCAGCACAATCTAACCTCTAGGAGTTTAAGGCTGCTGCTTTGGAAGCATGGGAAAGAATTACTCAGGAGCATGCCCAGATGTATGAAGGCTGTCACTCCTACAAGAGATGGTAATACATCTTATGAGAGCTAAGAATATCAATTAAATTTGAAAAAGTTAAAATTTTTATTTTTAGGAGTACTTTTTTTTGTAATTAAAGGAATTAATTTTTTTTAAATAAACTTTGTATTACTTCTATATAATTGTTTGATAAGACCCAATAAGGTAATATTTATTTAAGTTAAAAAAACTTGTGAAGTCAATATGGCTATGTTTTAGATTTATCTGTAAACTAAAAGTCCTTATAGAATATGCTATAATCTAAACTAAGCAGATTTCCCATATTATGAAGGACATAAATAAAATAAATTATTAGTTTGACTTTAAAAGCCAAAAACGATAAGGGGTCACTTCACCTTCATTCTAAAATATCTTCCTAACTGTGTGTCATTTGTTGAAATGTAATATAGCATAAATCTGAGAAAATTAAATTTTATAACATAATTTGATATCCTATGCTTCCCCTGCCTAACATTCTATTTCAACCTTAATAAATCATTTAAACAGTTTGCAAAAAGAAGCCCAAATTTCATTATTATTTTGCATCAAAATTTTTTTAACATTAATTATACAAATTTATTATGATTTTAAACTTTAATCACTATCTGAATCCCTACTCCCTAAACCAATTTCAGCCATTAACAAATTCATTCAAAGGTTTGCTAATACTAACTCAAATACTGAACTTTGCTTCTATATTTTAATATGGACTTATGACTATAAAAGAGTTTTGAAAACTTATAAGAGGATATGTAGTATGGTCAAGATTTAATTAATTGTTTTTATGTTGTTTTTTTTAAAGAGACCAATTCTTAGAATTCTGCATTGAATGGTATCTTGTATCAGTACAATTAAAATAACAAATAGAAAATTAGTCATACTTGGGTAAATAATTTAAGGAGTTAAGTTAGGTTACTGGTCTACAAATATTTTTGCAGAAATACTAATATATATTATCATTAAAACTAATACTAGTACTTTCTTAAATAAATAGATAAAAGTAATAATGAATAGACTTTATTTAAATTTAATAATAAATTATTAANTGAATTTGAAAATAAAGCATATACCAGGAAAAACATATAAAATAACTAACTAGATGGGAAGAAGTCCTTCAAATTTAAATAAAAATATAGTTTTTAAAATAAATTAATACATAAATTATTTTTTGAGCAGTTAAATTAAAATCAAAAGGCAGATAAAGTTGTCATGCATTAATTTGAAAATTATTGTCATCATATCTACAAATAAATCTCTTATTACAATTGAAAAAAAAAAATGTATCAATACATGAAATAGATATTGCTTTCATAGACTATTTAGGACTTTTTGTATAATTACTATGCTACTAATATGTACTTGTTAGAGCCGATATTTTACAAAGTTTATCTAGATGTACTTAAATTATAATAAAATAATTTTCTATATTATTTTCTGCCCGGTCAAATCACTTTGCTCCTTGTGCTATACAATATTTGTTTTGTATGGTTTTAAAACAAAAATAGTACATACTTGTATTTTATGAAGACTATTAATTTAGTACTATAATTATTTTTTATTCTAATTATCACAAAATTTTTATTAAAAAAATTATGATAATAAATATATTTATGTGATTTTGAGCATAAGCGTAAAGTATGAATATAAGTTACATTTACTTAGTTTAGTTAGTTAGACTCTGAGCTATAATGGTGTTTAATACATTTTTTCAAGACCCATTTTAATTAGGGTATATAATAAAATTTTTGTAGTTTAAAATAAATTAAAAGTGGGTGTAAGCAACCATACTTGGCATTAGTTGATAAAATATAATGAAAAATGTCATTAAGCAGTTTCACAAATTTTACAGATCCTTTAATGTACATTTGTATGGCTGTTGCCATAAATTATGAATTTTTAATGTATTTCAGAGGTCTTATGCTCTGATTTAACTAATAAATCTGGTTTTGTTAGAATATGAAGCCAGGAATAAAATTTTCCTTACATCTTAGTTAGTGATTTAACATTTTTATTAACAAAAATTGCAACAATCATTGAAATTTTAATTTTAAAATATATTCAGTGAAATTTTAAAGGATTATATATCAATTTAAAATTAGATAATTTCAGGAAATTATAGTTAGAAGAAATATTCAAATTTTCAAGTAATTGTTAAATGACTAATTTATTTTTGATAACTAAAACATCTAAAAAATATTAATTATCACTACTTAAATTTTTTGTTAATTTTAAAATAAGTTAATTATCTATAAGTTATACTTAATATTTACCCAACATTATAGATAATAACATGTTTAACCCTGCAAACAGTTTCCCTAATGATTACAGTTAGGAGAATCACCATGCAATGATTGAACCATAATTAAAAATTCTTCATTTAGTATTAAAATAGGAGTTTTTAAAATTTATTTATATGATTTGCAAATTTAACAAAGAATCCTCTACTAGCTAGATATGATTATACAGTACACTTACTTATGGACTGATTTTACAGCACAGATGATGATCTCTTAAATAAGAGTTTTTGTTTTCTCATTTTTCATTAAAAACTAAAAGACCAGCAGTTGGAATGCTTTATAATTCTACTTATTTCAACCTGGATGAAAACTCCGTTAGCCCATGAATACTCCGACAAAAAATGTACTCTTACTAACTCTAAAACTAACATACTGAAACTATTGAAAAATGAACTACCATCACATTTACAAATGATTAAAGAAAAAATTGAAGATTCTTATTATATCATAGAAGCACACACTACAAAACATCGGATATATATTATTTAGCTGTCATAAGAAAATATTTGCATTAATAATATTATTACAGAGACTCAAAGTGCCTTCAGTTTCTTTAATGAAGCCCAAGATGTAAATTCTGCTTTCAGAATACCTTTAATAATACAAACAACAAAAGCCACAAGTGTTCAAACCACTAAAACCCTCCATAAAGATTCCCAACATTTAAATTTCATTCTCTCAATAAAATTTTAAGCAACAAAATAATTAGCTAACTTATTTTCTCAAAATATCTAAAAGGATTTTGACTGACAAACCCATATAAAGATCACATGCAAGAAATTATATAAAGACGACTAACAGTTTAGTAGCTAATGGCAGAGTTTAAGAACAGCCAGTAAATATCATATTTTATTTATTTATGTCAAAGCACTTGTTATCAGGACTTAAAACAAAGCCAATAAATATTGACACCCTGATCGACTTCATCAGATGCATATAAATTTCAATATGACATTTGCCAAAAAGAAACTCAATGTGAAAGGGAGGTAACTTAAAAAAAAAAAAAAAAAAAAAAAAAAAAAAAAAAAAAAAAAAAAAAAAAA
>KZ809246.1:72663-88580 GCA_000696205.2 Oncopeltus fasciatus | reverse complement strand
TACATGAATAAATATATATAATCATATATATTACACACACACACATATATATATATATATACACACACAAATTCTATTAATGTTTGAATTAAAATTGATAGTCTCCTGTTTATTGACTCAATTCTCGTTTTTGAATCTGTCACCCAGAAATTGTAAAAACTAAGTGAATTATTGTATCCACTGTGATGTTCTAAGTATTACATCACATAATACACATAATAAATATACGCATTTATCATATTTAGTAATAAAAAAAGTTTCAGTATTTGCATTTTCCCCATAAACCCAACTCCTAATGTTTTTATTTTCTGAAGAAAAAATAAATTTTTATATTTTTAAAATAATATCATGTTGCCGCGACTTTTAACTGTCTTTTTGAAACAGGAACATATCTCCAAGAAATCATAAAGTGCTCAGTTGTCTGAAGGCTAATAACTTTGATTTATTCCTGAAGAATGTTGAGTCCACTAGCAGAATGCAGTCCTTTGTGCTCTCCAATATGGCAGGTATAAAAAAATAAGTTTTATTGTTTTTTTAAGAAAAAACATTAGCCTATTTCTGTTGGGGTTCCTTTGCAGATAAATTAAAAAAAGTATTAGTAAATTATTTAAAATCGTGGATACTTCTGGACGGTAAAATGCATGGCAAGGATAATTACTTCTCTATCTGCCAAGGTTATTTGCTTTTCTCAGACGAATATTTCTGATATTGCATTGCTTGGAGCATTTGCACAAAGAACTTTCTTTGTATGCAACCTCACCTGATGTTTTCCTTAAAGTTTTTTCTAACTTTTAAAATATTTGTCATTTTATGACATCATATTAGAATGTGAATTAAGTTATATGACCCAACTGAATGGTTAATGTACTAAAAATAGTTTATTAGTTATACAAATTATTTTACCAACCTCTAGACATGAAAAAAAAAAAAAAAATTACATTGTCAAAATTGTTGGTATGATCACTAGACCATTTTTTCTTTTCCCAAACAACACAAGTTTCTGCTGCTAGTAGCAAATTTTAAAATAATAAAATAAAACTTTATCATCCTCATATTTCTTCTTTTTCTTACATTTTCATAAGCCTTGTGTAGATATGGGGTGTTATACATCTTTATTATATAGATTCACCAGATATTTTGACAGTCAAGTCTGGAAGTTGATTTAATAACCCGTTCAAAGTTATTATCAACACATCCACATATACGCATATTCCAATAGTGTTATTTCAATAGCTTTAAATATACTACTTTTATTATCAGTTTTTGTTAGTTTGACCTTTTCGCAAATTATGGTTCAGCGAGATAAGATAATATCCCTGCTTAGGGAAATTTTTTTAAATGTATATATATATATACTTCATCAGATGCATATAAATTTCAATATGGATCATTATTAGCTATGCATTTGCTCTATTAATATGAATAAATAANGGGGGGGGGGAGGCTTCATTGATTGTTTTGTGCAATGGGTTGAGTTGGACTATATAACCCCTAATCATTCCTAATATTTAGGACCTAACTATGGTCATACGCTCCTGACATCCAATTCGTTACACCAATAAATAACCTTGGTTCCCGAAACAGTGCCTCAGAACCCAACTGGTATCGCTTAGGCTAATAAAAGCCTACTTTACTTCTTTGTTGCATAAAAATGCAATGCTGAATGTACCCATAAGTCTTGTGATCTTAAAATGGAAAACTGTGGAACAAGCATGAACAACAATCTTTTATATATATATAATTACAAAGTTCTAAAAAAATATTTAATTACACTCTGTTGCATATTTCAGTAAGTCCGGGTGTGGATGACAGCAGAGTATTTCGTAGGAGAGTTGAGGCAGTGTATGTATTGCCACTGGAGGCAGTTCCAGGCCCAGGGTGGCCGGGCCGCCTGCTCTTTGGCCCTATCTCATTGCAACTGCATCTTGCCGCACCCGGCTCCTTGGCGGCACGATATGGGCCGCTGGTACGTCTCCCCGGCCCCACTCTCCTGGCAAGCCACCCCCGACATATTCAACGCCTGCTGGCAGCCTCCAGGCCTGACAAGTCTGCTCTCCCCACCATGGAGGCCAAGAGGAAAGACACACTCCCCGTTCGCATGCCAGAGTTTGTACCCTAATCTTCATTTTTCTTTTCGGAGAGACTAGTATTTTTCTGTCATCGAGAGACTGAGGTTATCTACAGTTAACTTCCCTATTCTAAGCACACATTGTTCATATTTCTCAATAAATCCATGCATGAGAGGTTAGAAAAAAACTGAAATGTACATTAAGGAGAAAAAGGTAAAAAAAAATGGCATTAGCATAAGGTAGGAAGAGTGTGGAAGAATTTTAAAATACCTAACTGTAGAGGAATTGTTCCACACTCTTCCTATTTCCTATTTTGTATCGGACGTATTTCTATCCAATGAGCCTGACTGAATTAAAAAAAAAAAAAAAAGCGGAAATAAAGACTTTGTTTGAAAATGATCTTGTCAGCAGTAATTTTACCACTACTGTGTTCTAAATTTTTTAGAATATGATATAAGTTATTTTGATTTTACTATTATGTGTTAAAACAATATTAATGAGTATTTAATCCCTCTATAATTCCTAATTCAAGTGTTCATTTTCCTTTAAATTAACCTTGTCCATTGCTTCATAGCTTAATGTTCAGTTAGTCTATGTATTGTTCCTTTTCTTTTTTTTTTTATTTAATGGAAAATTGAAACCTTTTGGCTCCTTATTCATGGAGAAGGAATTGGAACTTTAACCTGTGTCTAAGCACTTAGGCATCCTAATCGCATTCTATCTTCACCAAAAACTCCAGCATAAAAATCTATGAAGTATTTTAAATTTAAACCTCCATGTTAATGACATCTATATGCTTCTGTAGCTTCAGTTTAATTTAATAAAGTTACCCATCTCTTGAGTATGGTTTTATCTTTATGGTGCTTCAAGACCAGCCTGACCTAAAATACCACTTGTTCATCGGTATATAACAAACTATTATTAGATTGTTATCCATGTCCAAAGTTTATCAAATTTAGCCTAATCACTAAGGCTCTTTGTCTTTATTCTCTGGGCCAATCTAGACTGTTCATTGACCCCGTCATAGGAAAGTCCAAAAAGAAGAAGTATAATCAGAAAATTGTAATTAATTTTAGTATCAAAGGGTTGTATTTATCTTCAGATTTAATATTCGAATAAGGGTCCAATAGATAAATTCTTAACCTATGAAAAAAAAAAATGTTGGCTGCTTGAAATAACTTTTCGAGAAAGCTTGCAGCACATTTCATAAAATAATAAAAATAAAAATATTTTTGTAGAAAAAATCTTTATTTATTACATTCTGCTAAAAACATCTTGTAATTTGATGGCTTAGTATCATATACATAATATCATATAATTTCCTTTCTTACAAGAAAAAAAAAATTCTCAAATATAATATTTGAGAGTTATAATTAATAACAGAGAGATACAAATAAAGGTAATGGTTTTAAAATTCTGAAGAACTCAAAGACAGGCAAAGAGTGTGTGTATAAGTTTATTTTTATACAATATATTATTTGACAGGCAAAGATAATGTGTAGATAATGTGTTTGTGAGGGCTTCTGTGTATATGTGTAAGTTGATTTATGTACAATACATTATTTATTTTTTAGATATGAAACTGATTTTAGCCATTTAGCTACTCAGTACAATGGACAATTGGATTTCAAACCTGATCATTTTAACTCAATTATTGAAGAGGCTTCTAACAATCTCATTGAAAGGTGAGGTTGAATTTCATAAATAAATAAACTGTCCATGTTTGTGTGAGTGCTTATGAGATAAGGGTAAAGAGATAAAGTGAGAGAGCTAGTACAGAGATTTTTAGAATCATAAAATTATTTTCAGGGGTGAATGAGATGTCTTTCATTGGTAAATTTCTTTCTACATTGTGTGTTCATTGCCAGAACACTGTTCAAACAGATATAAGCATTATATGATAATACATGAGGTATTGGCCCATTTGACACAATACCTCAAAGATCAAAGAAAATAGATGCTGCTCTTGATTGGAGGATTTATATATAGAGAGGGTTGTTTTGAAATTCTGAAGAAATTAAAGATAGTGTGTTTTTTTGTGAGAGAGAATAAGGATAAACTAGTTCATCAAAAAATCCGTGTAACTCTACAGACCACAGTTTTCTATTTTTATTAATGAAATGCCCCATGTAGCTTTCAAATGCAAAAGAAAAATGATATTGAGAAAAATTGGACGAATAAGAGTGGTGGATTAGCTGAAATTTCAATTCCAAGTGAAAATTTTAGATTTAGTAACTCCATCAGTTTTTTATATTGATAAACGTTATATTTTTGGAAACACTCAGTGAAATTTAACAATGAAGATTGGGGGTTTACCTTTTTCTGTAAATTTTAATTTTACGGCCTAGAATCTGCAATTTGTTTTTTAGTTGAAATTTGGTATATCGCTTCTACTTATTAAATGAAAGGCTAAGTTTATTAAAAAGAGAAATGGGTTGAATTGGAATGGGGCATTACCTGGAAAATCAAGTGTTAGGAAAAATGTTTTATTTATTCAAAGGGCATAATGTATAGTTTAGATCAATAAAGCAACACAAATTTGTTTTTTGCTAAGCAAATAATTAATATATTCTGTAAGTATATGAGATTAGATTACTTGAAAATTCAAATACATATTCAGGATATTTACTCAACATATTTTAAATCAAATATCAAAATAATTTACAAACGACAGCTGCAGCAACAATCATCACTCTTCGCTTCATTAAAATAATTTAAATGGATCTCCGTATATTACTGAAAACCACTAATGCCAGATACATTGGACACCAAACCACAACAGTAATCATTAACTTGCATACCTTTTGTAATCCGTCTTCATTGGTTTCTGCAAACCATCTTCTGTTTGCGAGCGCTTTCGGACATTGTCCATCCGAAAGCGCTTGCCAACAGAAGATGGTTTGCAGAAACAATGAAGACTGATTACAAAAGGTGTGATAGTTCTATATTCATTGGTAGTTACAATAACCCTTTAAATCATTAAATCCTTTAAGCCCACCCTCCACAATGATCTATATTAAACCTCTGCAGGAATTCCCTAAATGTTCTTGCTCTTATATGCATTTACAATTTTTTTTACCTGAACATACATACTTTTACTTACCTACCCCATCCAGCTTCTGCTTTTCACTGTCCACATAAATTATAAAATGCTTTCTTTTTGGAGAAAAATATTTCTCTCAAACCATAGAAGTAACTCTTTCCTTTTTATGAGAGTCCATTTACATATCCTTGTGTAAAAGATGTGCCTTTTTTTTTAAATATATGTATATATTTTTTATAATACTTGTCACTTGCTGACAGGCATGTTGCTACAGTTCCAAACTTATCAGTTCTTGGGAAAAAAACGCAAAAGTCTGTCAAACTAAAGCATCTTAGTTAAAGAATATTGTTATTTGATCTTTCCATATTTTGTAAGCCCCACTCCTAATGTTTAGATTTTCTGAATAATGAATAAATTTTGATGATTTAGCCATAGTTTTTAAAAAGTATCATGTAATGGGAATAATTATATTTATAAACAAAAGTATTTTTTTGAGATCATATTTAGAGTTAAGTTAAACTTGCTTTTTTACAGACATTAATTTTTGAATAATTATTTAAGTAATTTGAAACGAGTTACATTTAAATGATAATTATAGTTGTTGCCATAAAAATTCAAAATATTGTAAAGAATAAAGCATCAGATTTCAGGTTAACCCCTATTCTTATTTTATGGACAGAAAATACACTGCATAATTTATTATCATAGCATTGCAATGTGCCATGTTTAGCCTTCTTTAAACAAAAATTAGGTTTGGTTTGTTCTCTTACTGGACTGATGAGAGTGGGGTTGGCAAGAGTCTACCTCATTACAAAATATGGCCTACTATACCTACATAATTTCCCAAATAAAACCCCACTCAGTACATCTGGTTTTACTGATTCTTTGCTCATAAAAACAACTGATTCTAGCTCCCATACTGATAAATTAAATTTTAATGTTCAGTTTTTGTTTAATATTCCTATTCTAAACGTTCAGTTTCTCTATCTATACTTTTTATTTCTCTATCTTCACAAATTCTGTTTTATAAATAAAGAAATCTGTGTTGAATTTCATCTACTAAACTATATAATATATTATCGTATGAAATACAAGTTTTTTAAATCAAATGTGAGGTTATAGATAAACCCCCACTTCTAATGATCCAATCATCAAGCTTTTTTTTTTTAATTAAAAAGTGACAGGCAAAATTTCATTGTGACTAATAAAAACAATTTAATATAAAAAATATTAAAAAGGAGACACTTTTCATCATAGCTCAGTGTATAAAGAATACTATGACTTTTGAAACTATGTTGAGCTGGTAGTATTTTTTATAACCAGGCTGAAATATATCACAAGGTAGCCTCAGAAGGACTCCTCTTCATTTCCTTAAATTTCATTTGTTTGGAATTTTCCCATTTTTTTCATGTAGTTTCTATCTAGATAATCTCATATTTCATAAAATGTGCTATTTTTTTTAAAGTGTTGTGGTCATTTTTTAGGATGAATTATCTTATTAACCTTCAGAATGAAGTACCTTGTTTTAAGGATGAATTATACAAATGGAGTCTTCAATGTGCGTAAGCCTCTCTAATGACACATTTATAAACATTTATAGTCTACTATACTTTTGAGTTAATTATAAAATTTGAGATTAGTCTCATGTATAGTATAAATTAGTCCTTTTGCTATACATATTCAAATTTTTTATGAATACAATTTATAAATTTAAATTACAGGTTTAAAAATTTCAATGAATGTACTAAAATAGAATAGAAAACTGGTGTAGAATAGCAAAGTTTTAATTTAAAAAAATTATTTGATTTAATTTCTAATCCAAAAAAAAAACTATCATCCTGCAGGATGGTTTATTAGTAGCATAAACTATTTCCTCAGACTTTATATTATTATAATAATATTAAAAATNATTATATAGGTACAATCAAGTTTACCTATATAAACAATAATAATATTTTTTAATTTGAAATTTATTAATACATTTTTTGTTGATTTTTAATTAATAAGCAGTTCAAGAAAGATTTTTCTCTGAAAAGTATACCTACTTATTTTTAGGTACATTTGGCTGCCTCTTTTCTAAGGACTTCGGATTCCTTGAAGATACATCATTGATGAATGAACATGATATAAGAATATCTGGTGCTGTTCAGATATTTAGTACTTTTAAAGAAGCATCACGTTGTCTTGTTGAAGCAGAAGCTGGGCCCCTAGGCAAAATTTTTAAAAAACGCACCTTTGAAGATGATATTGATGTTCTCCATGGGTATATTTATTTATCACTTTCATATTTGAGCAATTGATATACAATTTTCCTCTATTACTATGTGAAATTAAGTTTATCCTGCATTAAAATTTACAAGTAATCAAAAGTTGGCTCACTAATACAAATACTTAAAAATTACCAGTAAGGAATAAAAAAGTCTTAAACTAATTCAATTTTCGAACAATCAGAAGAAATCTATTATCAGGTCATTAAAGGAATGCATTCTTGACTGCTCACTGATTTTTAATATGAATACATACATAAGCAGTATAAAAATGCTCATTGCTTCTATGAATCAATCTCAAATAATCTATGATCTGAAGGATTGCAGCCAGAATAGGGATCATCACATATGTGTCCTCCACTTTATTCCATAAGGGCGTTCTACATTAAATAAAATAAATAGCATTATCTGTTATTTAGAATTTCAACACCTTTTTTGTCCTCCATATGAATTTTTGCAAAGGTAGTATTGTTCCTTGGAAAATATTTTAAGTGTTTGTGACATATTTTGTTAAATTTAAAGGGACAAGAAATAAAGTACAGGCTAAGATTACATTGCATAATATTTCATTTTTTCAGCAATATTTTGAATCCTTTAATGTCTACTATAGAGACTCAAAGTTTAAATATTCTCTACTTTTAAAGTAGTCTATTGTTAAAACCCAATTCCTAGTTTTCTTCTCACTTTTTCTCCCCTCTAATAACTTCAATGATCAACTACCTTCCAGTGAATCAGCTCATATTTGTCTATAGATATGTTCTAGTTGCCTCAGTCCAGCTCTGGCTCGAATGTCACCCCACTGTTTCACCCTCAAGGACTGCTGTCCAATTTTCTTACTTTCTTTACCATATCTCACTTAAGTCTCTCAAGAACACACCCCTTTCCAATTGCTCAATAGCCTCCTCCAAAATTTTCTTAATCCCAACCAATCTGGCTTTTATTATCAACATTCAACTCAAACTGCTGTGTTTGGTTAGGCATGGGCAATCGGTACTCGAAGTATTTGATAACTGAATATGATTTTTTCTTGGCAAGCTCTCATCTTTACCCTAATCCTCATGGTACATCCAATTACTTATTTGAGACAACATTTTTAATGTTTATTAAAATATTTAAACTTCCCTGTATTTCCTATTGAAAATTGCATCTTTTGAATTTTTCACTTATTCCCATCTATGTGTATCATCTGTTTCCATTATGTAGAGTTCTAAAAGGTTTTACCTATTTTATTGTGCAATGTATATCAAGGAAAAAATGATTTTAAGTGTTTTAAAAACTATGATAGCCGATCATTGGTATTGGTGAATGTACTTATGAGGCCCTTGTTTTAATGTTAATCTCAAAAACTAGGGCCAACAAATGCAAAGCATCAAATACTAAACGGATTTAATGGCATTCAATCTGGTTGTCTTAAATATATTGAAATTCAAAAAAAGCTCAACTCATACATTAGTAGAATATACACAGCCATGAGTAAGAATCATGAATTTATAGAAGGAGCTTACCTAATTCTCAGAAGCATTAGAATAACTGGTTTTCTCCTTGAAATATTGTTTGATAGGTGTGTTTTTCTACTATGGACAATATTGTGTGGATGTAGTCTACAGAACTATGAGAAAACAGTTACTTTGATAAGGCAGATAGTTGATTTGATACAGATATTTTAAAAAAATAGAGGTAAAAATTGATTGCCCTAAAAATGTTACTATTCAAATTTAAAAACTATTATATTCTAACTTATTATGACAGCTGAGTATAAATTATCTTTATTGGCCAATTTAAAATATTTTTAACTTATCCACTCTCTCTTCTCTTGTATAAGGAAGTGATGCTTATGACCATGCCAAAGTCATTTAACTGGACAAATCATTTTAAATATTCAATTTTGGGTTAAATAACAAGTCGTAAAGTATAATTAAAAATTGTGTCACATTTGTACTTAAATATACTTGTTGAATCTTTCATGTATTGAAAATGAATATTGTCAGTTAAATAAATAAACAATATATTTTTAGTAAGCAGTCTATTCAAATTCCATCTGATCATACTGGCACTTAAAATCTTAACATGAAAAATTGGGACTAAGCTTTAACGGAGAATACATTCTTGCTTGTCATTCGTTTAAAAAAATTTTTTTTTTTCAAAAAATAGAACTAAATAGATTAATTCTTTATTTTTCAGAGTTTTATGCCGGCATTTGAGAGTTAAGTATTTAAGTTTGTCAAGGGACCCTCCATCCAAACTTGGACTTGTTGAGAAAATGGTTCTTAAAGAGAAAATGTCTGCAAATGATATTCTAAACATGATATTAGAAACTGTTGTGCTTGGAGTGAATATAGTGAGTTCAATAAAATAGAATTCATATCTTTCTTTAAATGTTATTAAAAGATATGAATTATATTTCAAATCTTTCTTTGGCAATATTATTATTTCAAATAATTTCTATTTTATTAGAAATATTTATTTAAATTTCATTTACCAAGGCTTATTAAATTTTTTCAGTTGCAAGAAATGTATTCTACCTGTCCCCTTCACAAAATATTCATTAAACTGAATTCTTTACAGTTGATTACCTAATGAACTAATGTACCACACAGCTTAAGTAAAGTAAAAAATATTTTTAGCAAATTGTTCTCTTTCAAGTGAGAATTTACTGTTTAAAATTAATGTTATGCTCTAACAATTTGCAGATAAAATAAAAGTATCTTCTAGATAAGAATTGATTGCAGAATTTTCTCCTCAAACAGATTATAATTAGTTCTTCCAATGGAATTTTATCTGCTAAGCTCTCTCTATTTTATTATCTCAGTGATCCTAAGGTCAAAGGCTATGGAATAAAAAAGTATTTAATGTAAAGTAAATATCAATAATTAAATTTGGTTTTCCGCTTGTACAAAACACTTTCATCCTGACTTTCTTTACCTGGGGAGGAAGTTTATGTTCTTTTGTGGATTTTTATAGAAAGAGGGAAAAGTCACTTGGAAATCATTCTTGAAAAATTATATCTTAGCTGAGATTTATTAGCTGCAAATGCACTAGTACTCATTCCTATATCCAAGCCTTCGTCATGTGTGCAAAATTTTTCATTAAATTATAAAATAGTTTTGACTTAGGAGTTTAAATTAATTCAGCAATTATTTTTAAACTAAAGGATTGCATTGTTAAATATTAAGTTTTCAAGAGATTAAGGGTACAATATCTCTTGGAGCTAGGCTATCAAATTTTTATGTTAGATATAAGATGTATTTATGCAAATTGCTTTGTACTTTGGTGATAGGAGACTGAGATGGAATCAATGATTCCGAAAGAGCTCAGCAATTTAAATAAATGAAAAGTGCTAAGAATTGGATTCTATTTGATAACCCTATTATCATCAACTTTGAGTGGGGAATTAATAACAGTAATAACAAGGATATAATTTATTTTGAAATGTTGTTTCAGGTTGCTCATTCTGTTGGTTTCATTATTTACCACCTCTCCAAATATCCAGGTTGTCAAGGAAAACTCTTTGATGAAGTCTCTACATTTCACTTATCGAATCTACAAGAATTACCTTACCTTAATTGTTGTATTGCAGAAAGTATGAGGTCTGTTAAAAGTTTAATAATTTTTGTGTTACTAACTTTACTTAAATATCCTGAACAAGTTTTTATTGAGAGATAAAGTAAGGTACTCTATAAGATAACATTTAAATTATACATGTTTACTCTCTATATTTGCCTAGTCAGCATCAATCAGAAATTGGGATGTCATTGGTACTTCTTTGTTTTGCTCTGTTTCCATTTAAAAAGTGCAGTAGTCTGTTTTTGATCTTTCTTAAGTATAGATTATCCTTCTATTGTTATTTTTCTTTCTTCTGCCTAGATAAATCTTTTAATTTTTAGAACCCAAGAGCTAGTGATGACACAATTGTTGAATTTGTTGGTTGAAAAAAGGAATAATCATAGACTGTAGTGTCTTTTGATCCATTATGGCAACTGTAACTTCCATATTGAAACTACATTTACAATTTAACCCATATTGAAACTGAAACTTTGTTATGTGAATAACATTTCCAAGTGCTAATTTTGATTTTAATTGATTTAATATACTCTGTGAATAGGAAGTTTTGTTTGATATAGAAAGTTCAACAAAACACAAACCTTACAGCATAGGGCAACAATGCACAGCTATATGATTATTTTAATTTTTCATTTTTAGATTGCGACCACCATTTTCATATCTATCAAGAGATTTAGATGATGATGTCATTATTCACGGATATGGGATTCCTCGTGGTGTAAGTTAATTCAGTTAGTTATAATATTTTTCCTTGAACTCCTTTTGGTTATTATAAGTTTTCTCAATATAACCATTATTTTTATTATGCATAAAGTTGCCATTTATCGTCTTTAACTTCATATGAACAATAAATATCAACTTTATTCATTCTACAGATATTAATGAGCCGTGTGAATGCTATGACTCACCTCTGGGTGATAAATGCCCCATTGGAAAATCCCACTTGTTCTTGTTCAGAACATTATGATAAAACAGAAGGCAGGGAGGGATTTGGAATTAGATTTGGAGGATAAAAGAACAAAATTGTTTCTAAAATTAATACAGTTATCCTGTGTTTGGGAATAAATTATTTTTGTTGTAGGATGTAGAGAGGATAAAATTTTAGTGGATTGGCTTAAGTATTTTGTATTGAAGAATTACAGAGCTCAACTGCTGTGTCTATTCTTAGTGGTTTTCAAATGAATTAGTAGGTCAAAGGGTTCTGCAAGAGAAATTTTTAAGGCTTCCCAGTTAATTTGCCATTGATGATGGATGGTTAATTCTAGTCAGGAAGAAACCTCTGTTGGGGTGCAGATTTAATAAGAGTCAGCTAAATTGAGAGAAGGGATTATGGAATATTGAGATTTTAGCCTGTTTTGATAAAGTAGTCTGTAAGATCTAAGGAACCTCAGTTGGCTGTAGGCTGGATCAGCGAGTAGGAGTGTTGGATTCAGGATTTCAAAGTGTGAAGAAATTAGACATTATACCTCTACAAGCAATGAAGCAAGAACAGCCAAGATAGAGAGGAATGATCGTAGGATGATGAGATTCAAAATCAATATTTGGAAGATAGTAATAGCTAAAAAGTAATAAAGGGTTCAAAGTGGATATTTAGGCTTCTTGTTTAAGATATACTATAAAATAGTTGATTGGATTAAGAATAGTGGGAGAGATGGAGTGAATGAGAATCAGGGAGCTGCAATCATGCTGTAATATGAGAATGATGGCTCTGTAAGTAGTGATACTAGAAATTTTGCAGTTGTTATTGGAGATGAGTTTCAGTTGTTTTTCCTCCAATTACATTTTTAGCATTTCAGAGGTGTATAGAGAGAATATTTGTGCCATAAATCTTTTGAGATTAATAATTCTAAGGATCGTAAAAAGTTTTTGAAGGAAAGATAGGAGAGGGCTACTGCCTTTTGAAATATATTAAAAATTTGTTAAGGGATGAGTTCATGGTTTGAAGGCTTAGCTGACTTTGAGGATCTAAG
The DNA here is from genome assembly GCA_000696205.2 of Oncopeltus fasciatus. NCBI lineage: Eukaryota > Metazoa > Arthropoda > Insecta > Hemiptera > Lygaeidae > Oncopeltus > Oncopeltus fasciatus. Next base: position 75,670 of record KZ809246.1, on the reverse strand, counting down.
AGATTCTGAAAAGACAAGATGAGTCAATGGGAAGTTGGAGGGATATTAGGTATGCCTGAAGTATAGGAGTGCGCATTTAACCTAATTGTTGAGCACTTTATAATAAAAATAAAAGTGTAGGAGTGCTTTTGAGTTTATGGCTCTGATGACTTGGGTATTGAGGTTTCTTCAGGCATAATTTAGAGGCCACTTAGAGGCAGAGGTTAGATCTCATGGGTTGACACTTGATGGTGAGGTTAGTGAGAGCTCTAGAATGATAGTTGTTTTGATTTTCTTAGAATGTCATTTCTCCAGGATTGATTTATGTTAAGAATGTCTTGTTATTCGTAGGTGTGAATGATTCGTAATTTTTCAAACATCTCACACCTAGAAGATAATTATATGAAGAGGAGTTGAGAGGTTAGATAATACTGAGGTCAACAATCTTATCATAGGCAAGAATAACCTTACACCTCGGTGGTGTAATAGTTAGCATACTTGCCCAGAAAGCAGGAGATCCGGATTCGAGTCCCGGCTGAGGTAGTAAGATTTTTTTATTCTATTCCCTTGCATTTATTGTATAAAATTAACATGGGATAAAATACCACAATTAATATTGAAATTTAAAAAAATATATAATAAAAAACTAAAGTACAAAGTAGACTACAAAATTAAAATTGTTTATAACAAATTAAAAGCATCTAATGCCTAAAGAAAATAATTGATTCAGAGAAGATAGAGTACTAAATTATTAGTAGGTTATTAGGAGCATTAGTTATAAGTATGATTGTGATTTTGTAATATATGTAAAATTATTTATTCTAGAATTAGAATTTTTGAAACTTTTTTTTTTTTTTTACTTCTCAAACAAGTTATAGGTATAATCATATTGAAGAGGAAAACAATGGTCCTCTAAATATAACCAGCAGGCCATATGAAATCGATTTGTCTTGCTAAAAAATTTTTGACATTCAAAGAGAGAACACGAAAACTGCTATCAGGCAACAAGTGTTTCTTTGTAGGGAAGTCACTAAGATGGCTCATTCCACATTCAAGGGTAGGTCAAATAATCCATTCAATCTCTATATTAGGGACAAAGATTCTATCGCCACATCAGAGAATGGCCACTTGGTTCAATGACTCTCAGGAGTCAGGAGTGAAGGGATTCCCAGATCACAAGCATAGGATTTACTTTGGAAGGGAATGGTTTGTTTGGTTTATTCTCATTGAATTATGTTGTAGATATATTGATAACTATTTTTTGACTCTCTTGTCTATGCCTTCTTTTTTTGATTGTGTATTCAGGTTAGTAGATTCTTCAAAGTAAAGTTGAAAAAATAACCAATTTACTTTGCCAAGGATATGATAGGCTATTGAGTCTGAAGTACCAGGTATATGAATTAAGGATAGCTTTAAATGTTAGGAGAACAGGACCAGGTAAAGAAGGAGATGAGAGGAAAACCAAGAAAGTAGGTTAAAAAATTTACTGAAATTTTTTAAACATTATGTTTTAGACCCAAGTTTACTTAGCTAATGAGATAGCTAATATGCGGGAAGAATTGTTCCCAAGGCCAAACGAATATTCTCCTGAACGGTGGGAATTGAAAAGTGGTCGTCCATTATCATATGAATATCATCTTCTACCAATGAAGAGAATAGCTCCATTGCTACAATCCCAGATTGCCATTCTTACTGCTAAGGTAATAAAAAATGTTTTCATTTAGACCATTTACATTTTTTTTACTTATTATAAATGCATATGTATAATTTATAAATTTCTTAAGACCATTTTTTATTAGTACCAATCTTATTAGTGGGTTAACTATTCTATACATTGAGAAAATTAAATTATTTTCACACATGAAATTTTTTAAAAACAATTAAAATTAATAAATAAATGAAAAGCTTACTTCAGATGAAGTCAGGCCTTTTAATTTAGTTTATTTTATTAGAAAAAGGACTTAAGGCATCAACCTAAAAGTCGTAAACTTATCCCACTCAAATTTGATATTTGATATTTCAACACATGCAAAATCCAAAAATTTAATTAAGAAATATCCTGTCTACTTGACTACTTTTATGGAATTTAAAAAAAAAGTAATCTAAATTTGTTGTAATTGTGAATAATTAAAGTTCTATTTTTGCTGCCATATTTTTTATGATCTTGATTGAAAAATTGACCTGGTGATTGTAGAATTTTAATAAATGTGTTGAGACAAAGATTTTTTATTCTCTTGTCACATTTACAATATTTATTAAGTAAACATGCGTTGGTTTTTATTGGAGACTGTGAGAATCTAGCTAAAATCTAGCAGTATAATAAACTTCTCTAGTGACAATTATACAAATAGTAAGTCAAAAACAGCTTCACAGATTTTAATGAATTTTAAAACTAAATAATTTAAAATGAAATTAACTGGTCTTGTGCAAAAAATGGTCCCAGGGTGGCTCTCAAGAAAACTGTGAGTGTATGTGTGTGTTTGAGAGTGAGAGAGAAAGTATGTGGGGTGTGTGGTTGTCCATCACTGGAGAAGTTCCTTACAAAAAGGACAGAGACAAGTAGAACACACTGTTAGTAGAGTTCTTGGTTTTAGTGGACTGTAGCGCTCATTGGTAAATAAGTTTTAAACTTAATTTTGAAAACTCCATCAAAGGGATGTTAAGTTAAAATAATATAGCCATCGTATCATAGAAAAGTGTGTAATGTTTTATTCACAGGTATAGGAAAGAAATCAAACCTTCTTAATATTAATTTTAAATCTATACCCAATATCATACCTATTCGATCCTTATCTGATAAAGGTCAATATTATTGAATGGTTCTTTTTTTATGACATTCAGACACTTATCAGGACTGAACATTACATACTCAAATAATGGGTAATAATTTCTTTGTAGTTTATTGTCATTATTGCAGAGTGGCTATCTTATCTAAATTTATTGTAACTCTTAAATTAGTCTCCACTTTGTCAGTAATTGAGTGATGTTGATCATATTTATTTTATTCATGATCTATTTATATATATAT
>KZ809246.1:54783-72438 GCA_000696205.2 Oncopeltus fasciatus | reverse complement strand
TGTTTTGTGTCTCTTTTTAATAATAAGAATATTATTATATTACCTGAATAGGTGGCTTAAATAAAAAATGAAGTTTAAGAGAAATACTATTAGAAATATATATTCTTTATTTCTTTGTAAGAAGGTGGACTAACGTAATTATTAAATTGTGATGATCTCTATATCGTATCAAAATATCATTTTTTTTTTATAAGCTACATCTAATGAGTCCTCCATTACCTAAGAATTATGAGAGCAGCAGTAAATTTATACATTTATTAAGATTATAATTTTAAATAAAAGACAGAGGCAATAAGATATGCGACTGCTTCTTCACAGTTTCACGCTTCAGAATGATTAGTATAAAATAATCTTCATACCACATGTTTTGGTTATCCAATACTCTGAGATATTGAGAAACATACAATTGGTGCATTTAAAATTCTGACATTGTAATTGTTATAAGTTGTCCCATTCTTAAGGATAAGTGTTGCTGGTGGAATTATATAAAGCTTCTTTTAACTTTGAAAGTTATTTTACTCACACACTAAAACACACACATATGCACACGCTCACACATATATAATTAATACAAACATTTAAAAATTAAAGAAGCGCAGCTTTTTTAGTCAATAATGGACAAGATCATGGAATTAAGATAGATCTTAGCCAGATAATTCCAGAAAAATATTTAGCATGAGATGTGATGTATGCTATTGGCTAAGTTGTTCGTAAATATATTATATTTAAAGAATAATAACAAAATTAATAAATGTTCACGTAGACACACGTCTCAAAGAACACATCGCAGACATCAAATACGGACGCACAGCTCTAGCAGAACACTTCGCCAACACCTGCCACCACATTAAATTCGAAGACGCTTCAATACTGGCCCGGGAAAGCAACTACTATCGGCGAACCATCAGAGAAGCCATCGAAAAAACCAAGAATACGAAAAATATCAACAGAGAAGACGGATACAGACTGAGCAAAAACTGGAAACCAGCGCTAATTGTCAAGAGGATCCAACCAATCAGTGACCAGCTACCTGACTACTTCAGAGACCAGTCGCCATAACACAGTATCAACCAATGGGAAGGCAGGCTTTGCCCAAGGACCAGACTGTGCCGTGATTATACACCACCTGGTGTATAAAAACATGGTAATTATATACCACCTGGATTTTAAAAATCTCTTTTACAACTCTCATTCTCTTTTCAGCCCTGAAGAAGCCATCACATGATGTGCGAAAGCTCGGCAAATAACAATTTCACACGGTCCAACCCGGAAGAAGAAACAGTAAATACAAAATTAATAAACTGAAAATATTTAATTAACATGAATTAATAAATTAATAGAAAATCATATTGTTATATTATTGAGAATTTAAATTCCCTGATAAGATATAATTTCTGATTTTTCAAGCCTATTTTTGTTACTTTTCTAGAGACATAATATTAAATGAATTGTTCAACTCAAAGCAATAAATTATCAAATACACTATTCTTTTATTGGTAGAATTTTGTATGTATGTAAACTTTCCACGAAGTTTAATTTGGAGAAATTCCTTTCACTGTCTATTCAAAGTTTTCTTTTCTCATTTCTCCTCCTCCAAACTTCCCAATATTTTTACAATAGTAAACATATCTAAAATTTGTTGATAGCTAAAATAATTCTGTTCTATTGTGCTGCTGTTCAAAATATTTTACTTTGCTATAGTGCTAATATTGGGCTAGTGTGTCAGTGTTGCATAATTATTTTAACATTCTAATATTGTACTCTTTGCCCTCCATTATATTTATTGTATTTGTACTTATCTGTTAGTTCATTTCTACTTTTAATTTCCTTTTCATAAAACACAAGTTTTAACTCCCTTTTTCATCTCATTTACTTATTAGTTAATTTCCTAATTTACTGTCAGAAATATTTATTTATATGTGGAAGAGTAGTGCCTAGACAGTCAATAATGTAACTGAGAAGTTACATCTTCTTACAACTGAGAAGGACTTACATCCATGGAACTTAAGTTAAAGTTATATGAAATATCTTCTTGCCTCTTTTTGTTTTGTTTATATTATACTGTGTAGTATATAAACATTAAATATCACCACAGTCCAGAACACTTCTCTTAAGAGAAGCTCTGCTGCATATTAAATTTTAGCCATCCATCATGAATCTCAGATTTAACAATGATAAGATAAAGATATATATGGTATAGTACCTTAATACAAAAGTACTTTGTATTTCCAGCTATCAATCTTCCTTGTAAGATTGATAGCTGGAAAATATAAGGTGGTTCCACTCAAAAGTGAAAGAAGTATATTATTCAATCTCCAGAATAATTGTCAAGTATGCTTTATTAGAACTCTATCTAAGAAAACTAAATCAGGGCCTCAAATCTTAAGTTTTGTTGTTTGTTCGATAATTTTTCATGTATTATTCATTTGCTAGAGGAGTAATGATTCTGTTTAAAAATAGATATATTATATGATTTTTAAATTAATTAATACTGTTGAGATTTCTTCCTGGTATTTGTAACAACATTTATGAATGAAATTGCCTGTGATTTTATTATTTCACAATTAAGCCCTTCAAAATTATTTCAAAGATATTTTGTAGGTATGAAATGAAGCCTAATTTTTTTTTTTTTTTTTTTAGTCTAAATTTGCTATAATTAAAAAATGTTATTATCCATTTTTTCCAAACTTAATTCTCTGATATTTTTCTACTAAAAAAAATACTTAAAATTCGTTTAGTTAACCTGGGATTAGTTGTTTCTGTACATGTTTTTTTTTTTTTCAACTAAAAACTGTTTTGTGTTTTATATATCAGCAAGTGAAAGCAAAACTAAATTATAATCTAGTCTGCCACTTTTGAAAACTTAGCTCATTGTAATTTATTTAGTCAGTGGAGTGTATATTTAAATTTCAAGCCCTAGGAGAGATTCATGTTAGATTAGGGATATTAAAAAAAAAGTAAGTTAAAAGAATACTTTCTGTGTAAGACCTACTGTATAGCAGATGACGACACTCTTTCAGTGGCCTTAATTTATTCTTCTTGAAACTGTTTTAGTGATATTGTTTGATGATTAACAGGAAATAAACATTTTGGCAGAGTAAGATATGAGCAGTAACATGTTTCATTGTAAGGGCCTTTGCTTTACTTACACTTCTGAAGCATTACAATTCAAAACATTTGATAAAATCAATAATTTATTAAATAATAAATTTTGTCAATTTAATTTATTTTTTTGGGTGAGAACAGTTACTTTTCATGAATCCAGATGCCAATATTATTTTGTAATAATTATTCGTACAATATTTATTGTTATATAAAAGGATATTGATGAAGAGAATAGGTCATATAAACATGGATTTATTGAATTTTTAAATAAAAAACTAGCACTTAAAATTTTTTTCTCACATTAATATTAAAATAAAGGTGTAAAACCTTCTTGTTTTGTGTCTCTTTTAGTTCTTAATTTCATTACATAAAATTTTAGGTGCAGCTTTTACATTTGATATGATTATTGCTAAATTTATAACATTAAATAATATCATTTTTATTGAGGACATTACAAATATGATTGTTTTGTATTTTACAGGAAAATATTCATCCTTTTGGATTTAGATATTCTCCCAGAAGAGATTGTTGGGCTACAATGGCTCCAATGCAGCGGGAGAGGTGCAGATTTTCACTGAATGTTGTTAGTGGGAGTTTGATAGCTGTTGGTGGAGTTAGTGAGGGTGATGGTCCTATTGCAGAGTGCGAACGGTAATATTTCATATGAAAAATCTTCCATTTCCTAATATTTATATATATATATATATATATATATANTATTATTGTTCAGAATCAATATTTATTTAATAATAAATTATAAATAATATATTATTAACGACAGACAAATGTTTGTGGATAAATGAGGATATCCAACTTTACCCTGGCCAAGTGCTTACAACATAACCTCATATTTGTGACAATATCTTGAGAGTGAAGAAAGAGACTTTTGTTATTACCCGCTGACGAGACATTTCCAAGGTTCACTAAAGACCGCTAAGATGATTCAAATTACCCTTGAAATGATGATCCCAGCTATGCTGATTCTGACCTTCGGACCCTTCAGCAGCTTGTAACGAAGGTCCACTCCGTTCCAGAAGCTGATGAAGTATCGCTTGATCTGGACATTGTCACCCCCGTGAAGCCTGCAGATGAAAATATCAAGGTGTTAGGTGTGTGTGTATAAGGATATGTGTCTTAAATCTACCCTCGAATAGACCGTCTATAATAGATACACTCTGATCTGATCTTGGAGGTAATATAGATACATTACTGTTTTATATATATATAAAACAGTATTTCATCCTAATTATTTTTTTAGTAGTTTTACACCATTATGCTATTAAAAAAATACAATATTGCAGGCATTTTATTAAGAAAAGAGCTACATAGAAATAATTGCAAGATAACAAAGCACCCATATTTAGGGTAGCAAAATAAACAGTAGTAGTATCTCTGAGATCCGCTAGAGTGGACTAGTTCTGTGGATAGTGGTGGGGGTTATCGATCGCTAGAGGGGGCTTTATATCCCGAGTAGAGTTCGGCTTCTGACCAGTCGCAGCGTTAGCTCTGTTGTTTTCACTCTTTCAAGTCTTATCAAAGAAGCTTATCAGTCTACCAGTATGGCCTTCATGATGCCGGTTATGAAGAACGACTATGACATTTATAAGAGCGCCAGGTCGAGGCGAGCATCTGAATGTTCTTCCAGTACAAGCGGCTGCCGCTCCCGGAAGATCTCAGAGTGTTCTAAGTCAGAAGGACCATGCTCCCTGAGTGCCAGCCCGGGCTCTGAGTTCGTAGGCTCTCCTGCCCACAGGTCAGGCCCCATTCCCGTTTCTAGGCAATACTCTCGTTCGTCAAGGACTTCACAGTCCTCTCTGCAGTCCCCTTGCAAAAGCAGCTCTAGCTCCCCGCCTAAGTCTGGTTCGGCCAACTCTCTGAACAAGTTCCACAGCAGGCTCGTCGACCGTCTTAAAAGGTCCCTTAAGTGCAAGGACTCTTCTGATGGTGAGTCAAGGGTTAGTTTTCCAAAAATAATCAACTAAAGCAGGTATATTTTTCTTTTGTTGTGTTTGATGCTGAGTGTCTCACAGTTTTGTTTATTTATATTTTGTTGAGAATGTTCGTTCGGCCTCGCTTTTGGAGCACAAATTACTGGAGGGGGAAAGAGCACTGTAGAATGTAGTGAGAACCGTTATCCATACAGAGGAAGCTTTCAAGGACGAATTGGGTTATTTTAAGAAATCAATAGCTTTACACTGGTTGCACTTTTCTTTCTTTTTGACACTTCCTCATCCCTTTAGTCATACATGAAATTGCTTGTTCCCACCTGTTGGATTACAGGATTTTAGAAAACGTAGTAAATAATACTCTGATTTCCATTAATATATAAAAGTATCAAGTTTGATGAAATAATCTAATAAGTAACGTCAATATTGAGTTCTTGAAATCATTTCTAGTTTAATTTGTTTTTAGTTGTAAATAATAGAAATATTCTTTTTTTTTTTTTGATATACTTATCTATATTGTAGCCTATGGTGTAATATCACAGTTTATAATAACTATCATTGCTTCTAAGCAGTTATAAATCTTTATTGTAAATTCATATCCTTTAAACTAATGAATATGACTACATTTTTTTTTAATAAACCATTTTAGTTATTCCTTCTAGAATTTAAATTAATGTAATTTTAAAAGAAAATTCTATTTTAATGTTCTCAACAAGTTTTAGTAGTAGTTTTTCCTAAGAGCACATTTCAGCCAAGTAATTCTTATTTTTTATAAAGCAATGCACATTTACAAGAATATAATTCTATTTGCTTCACTCAGCACAATACTTTGATGTATAACATGTAGAAAAATATGCCTACTTTTGCCAAATCAAGCTTAATCATCAAACTAAACCATTACCATTTATTTACCTTGAAATGCTTTAGAAATTTAAGAATAAGATGATTCAGCTTGAAGTTTTCTAAATCATAAAGTGATTTACTTCTATAATGTTTACCATAATCTGCATGCCTCCTTATTCATTATGCTAGTAAACAGTTATGAAGATAATTGCTATCATTCAGTAAGCTTCATCAATTAAATTTTTATTGTGTAAGTTATGCCAATATTATCTGCTAACACTATATTATGTTATGTTATCTACACACTTCTTGAAGTGTATGTTTGTTTTTCACTTGAATATTCTACTGATATACTTTTTATATAACAACACTCATTCCATCCTCCTATAAGTCAGTTTAGTTTCATGTTTTTCTTTATTTAAAGAAATTACCAAGATGCCAATGTTTGAAGAGAGTTGTTATTAACTGTTTTTACAGGATACGTTACTTCCTTATAAACATTGTCATACTATTTTGTGTTTCTTAATTCAAGTTCTTTCTTGTGTGATATAGTTTTTATAAAGAAAAAGGGAAGGGAACCTTTTGTTAAACGCATTAGACTGCTGTCATAGTTTAGAGCTCATTCAAAACATATTAGTCATGGTCACTGTTGACTATAGGATAGTCTTGGGTGACCTTGCTTGTTCCTCTCACTGAAAATTCAAATTCAAGGGTATATTTCTGGTTGCTCTGTATTTTTGTTATATCAGAACACTAAACATTTATATATATGTGGAAGCATAAATATTCTTATGTAGAAGCATTATGTTTACTTGTTTATCATAGGCTATGGCATTTATGCATGCTTTATTTATGTATTTTGTTTACCATGGTTTATGAAGTTCATTAAGACTATGCCTTATGTATATGTACTTTTAGTACTTATGTATGTGTACTTTTGGTACATATGCATATGTACTTTTTGGTCAATGAATATTTTTTCACAGGAGTTCATTCAGTGGGTAGGCGTCCACTCAAGCCACCCATTATACGTGTTTATCCACCAAAAGTCCATTCAATTCATGTTGAGCCTATTCAAAGCAAGAGTTGGTACCCTCATGGACTAGCTCAATCCTGCATTGACTCATATTTATGGTGTGGCCCCAGGTCTCGGTTTAGTAAGTATTGCAAGAAGCTGGCATGCTTACAAACCTTACATGTGTTTAGAATGATTTTATTCCTTTAATTCAGGATTCATTTGTTTTGTGTTCCCCTTTGTTTTGTTATAACATTCCCCTTTTTGTAAAAATTCCTTTTTGTATATTTACTTCGAACATTAATCAAAATAACTTTTTTTAAAAATTATTATTAACAAGTAAAAGGATCTCTTAGTCCCTGCATGAACTTAACCAATTGTTGGTCTTGTATAAGATGGCTTCTTATAGAAGTTATATACCAAGTATTTTGTGATGACATCTCATACTTGTAAAATGTTTAGATGTGCAAACTGCAATTTAATGTTTGTAAATTTTATGATTATGTGCTATAAACATGACATTTTCTTAAAAGAAAGAAAGTCGAGCCTTAAAAAATTATATTTGTCAAAGTAAATCCATGATTTATTTTTCATATTATACCTAAATTAGCTTAATCATGATTTACTGTGTGTAAATTTCTTGAAAATATGAAACAATAATCTCTTCTTGATGAATTAGGGATTGTTTATTTATATTGTTTTAGATTTTGAATTAATAAAATATATAAAAACTTCGGATTCATAAATAGTTATACCCACGTCTAACATTCAGTTATTTTAGATTAAAGACTCACGTTTTTCAAAGCTTATTATCTGGTTAAATTAAAAAAAAAAAAAATTCTTATTGATGAATTAGGGATTGTTTATTTATATTGTTTTAGATTTTGAATTAATAAAATATATAAAAACTTTGGATTCATAAATAGTTATACCCACGTCTAACATTCAGTTATTTTAGATTAAAGACTCACGTTTTTCAAAGCTTATTATCTGGTTAAATTAAAAAAAAAAAAAATTCTTATTCTTCTTTTGTACCAGGGCAAAGTTTCAATTATAATAAAGGGTTGTAACAAATTGATTTGTCTTTACTTTACACCTAATTCTGTATTATATAGCTGAGTGCTTTCGGGATCTATGATCCCATCATCAGAGCTCAGGAATGTCCCAGTTTTGATGCTAGAAAGAGACACGAGTGTAGATCCCAAAGCGCTCAGTTGTACAATTAAGAATTTTTTTGCAAAGCAAGGACTCATCAATTTGATACAATTCTTTATTATATCTATCTTATACTTTTTCATTAGTTGTGGGCATGACTTGTTTTACTTAAATGAATAGTTAAATATATATGTATAGACTTTCTAAATAGGTTAAGGGATATGCATGTTGCCCAATATTATAATCCTTTTAGTTTTATGGATTTTAATCTCTAAAGATTCTGAATAACTATCACAAATTATTTCGCATATAATAGTTATCTTAATCCAAATAGATAAATCTAGTTGTCTTTTCTGCAGTTTCTGAAGGGTTTTATAATTATTTGAGTTTCTGCCCTATAATAACTCCAGAGGATCTCCAAGTTAGCACTTTTATGGTACCAGAGTTTGCTTAGAAACCTACTGCAGAGGAAATGAAGAAGGAAGCCTCAATTATATTAATTAATAACCCTTTTGATACAATCTCTCCCATCATGGTCATTTATATAAGGGTCAATTTTTATCTACCCTTACTTTATTGAAATCTGCTTTGTTTACACTACGTCTGTCTTCAGACTTGATAGTTGGATATTTCCTTTTGGTGTTTATGGTTTCAGCTATCAGAAGCTTACTTTTTATTTTTATCAGTCTACCCCCTTCCCCCTCCATTTGTTGCTTTCCTATCCATAGGTTGGACCCTATTTGCATGTCTATGTACTTTCATATCAATTATTTTTTGCACTTTTCTAAGAAGAACTTAAGTGTTTTTTATTGTTTTTTTTTTTGTTTTTTTGTTTTTTCATTATAAATACAGTGAATTGTTCATATTTCCTTTTGATTATTTCAAATTTTTTAAACATTATTTTAAACCTTCCACGTTATATTAATCTTAACTCTGTTATTGTTTGAAAATAAATCTATGATTTAAATATGTATCTTTGTAAAAATTTACATTTTCCATTATAGGTGATGCACGGAGGGCATCCTGAGAGGAGACACATTCAGAGAAAAAAGTTATGTTCGGAAGGGGATGACCGCCGGGGACTACTGAGTTCCTCAGGCGTAATCACATCCCCGACTGCCCTACTGTCCCAGCTGATTGCCAGGCTTCTCGCCTGGCGACTTCTTTGAGTGGGCATCTTCAGTAGAACTCTCAAACACAATTCTATACTAACCCTAAATTCAACCTGGGAAATTGGATCATATATTTTTAATTACACTGAATAAACAATGCAGTATGTATGAATGTATGAGAGAAGAATTAGTTAATTAGTTAATTGCATAAGAGTATGTAATTTATCAAAAGCCTTTAAAAAGAGTCTTTTGAAAGCCTATTATATATATCTTTAAGTGAGTTGCTTTAGATTTTTTAGTCATCAGTATATTTAATTGACCACATTGTAACATGTGCTCCATAGGAGTTGGAAAGCCAAATTTTACCCACATTCTTTGGGCTGTGATCCCTTGTGTGAGCAATTATTGTTCCAATTACTTTCTGAAGGTGCTGTTTCCTATGGAAGGCTATATAGTAAATACAAAAAGTTTAATATAAACTAAACTTATTTTCATTTCAACTAACTGCTCTTTCAAGCTTTACCCACCATTTACTGTGAATTATGAAGAATAGTTAAATATATTGTGTTCATATTCTAAATATGTCAATACAAAGACTACTGTGATTTAATAGATTTGTCTCTTTTCTATGTCAATAAAAAGTGATTTTAGTACTCTATCAAGTCATTAGAAAAATTATTATTGTATAAATTTTGCAGCAACTTCTAAAGGCTTTACTTGCATTCATAGCTATGAATTAAGCTAAACTAATTTAGTGTTATTGTCCAACAGTTTGATTTTATATCACTTACCTTTGAGCATTAAGTTTATTTAGGTTAACTTGTTGTAAATTGCATTTATAAATATTACCCCAATACAGATGATGTGGGTCTTATCAATTCATATTAAAAAATGTAAGTTTTGGATTGAATTAAATGACCCTCTTAAATTAAGAAGTTCATTGACATTTTGTGAAAATTTTTGGTTGTTTTGAAGTTGCTAATATGAAGTCAATATTTTATTATAATTGCTCTTGTAGTGTTTATTACCAAAGATGGCTACTTAATCTAGGCCAAGAGTAACTCATCCTCGCTTTTTTCATTTTCTACTTTCTAATTTTCCAGTCAATTGGGATCACTAGCTGAAGCTTCATATTATGAATCTTTATTTTCTTCAATGATTATTTATAAAATTTTATTTCTTTATTGTTGTTTTATTAATTTATTTTCTAAAAAAAGACTTACTAGGTTTAACTGAAATAGTAAAAAGGTCTAGATTTCCCAATTAGTTCTCAATTCTCATCTCTTAACTGCTGTTTATTTTGTAATAAACTAAGAATTTATTTTCTTTGAAAGCTGTCTTGGAGTGTGTAATGGAAAGTCCTATTTTTTAAAAATTGTAACGAGCTCTGACAAAAATATTAATAATTTTTCTTCATTATCAGATAATAAAAAAAAAAAAAGTATTTCTTTTCAAACAATTGATATATTTATAGTGTGAGTTTATACTATTTATGTCATTGTTTTCTAAAATCAAATAAAACAATTTTTTTTTTAATTTCTTTCTGAAATAAAATTAAAATATGCTGCCTGAAAGAAAGATTTCTACACTAGTTTTATATCTATGTTTCTTTATTTTAAGTTAATTATATTCAAATGTAAATTTGAAATTACCTTCTAGAACATTTACCAAAATAAAGAAATACTTTTAATAGTTAACACAATATTCTTTATAAATTGTTAAAAAACTACTAATAGCATTTTATGTACATATGTATAATCTGGCTAAATATATAGTTGTAAAATGTTATTTTCCATGAGCACCTATTTATTTCCTTTATGCTGATATTTTTTCTTAACACTTTTATTAAAAAGTGGAGTGATTCTATTGAATAATTGTTTTTGTTGTTTTTTTTTAATCTAAAAATATTATTTATTCTGAACATTCCTGATTAGTTTAAGATATTAATAATGTTGATTTAATAAATTTATTTACTTATTATCTTAGCCTACTTTTTTGGACTACTCTTTCATGTTAAAGATCTTATATTTATTTTTGTTTTTAATTAGGAATTCAGTGAATATTGTTGACTGAATGTAAAATTTTTGCTTTGGTGCATCAGAAAAAAACAACAATAAGACTAGTTTTTATTTTCTAAGTGAGATTATTGTATGAAAAATTATAGATAGTAGAATTATATATGTATATTGCTTTTTTTTTTATATGTAATTAATTATTTAGTTTTTTGTAAATGGAAGACTGTGATAACGTGTATTAAACAAAACTTAAGAAGTGTATAATTATAGTATTGCATTTCCAGCTGTTATATTTTCTGGGTAAGAGAAACTTCCTACTCCGAGTCATGAAGCTTCATGTTCTTTTTTTTACATCTTTCTGATTTCTCCATACTCAAGTGCCTTGTCTTCTCTTCCTCACCCTTTCTCTTTTCATTAATTTTTTTAAATTATATTTACTTTCAAAAATTTAATATTTGTATCAAGAGTTTCATGAATCACTGTTGGATATGATTCTATTGAATTAGCCAGAAAATGTTTTACTATCTGCGATAACTACTTATTAAGTAGTGATGAAATTTAGTGCTTATAGTTAAATGTATTATGTTTTATTTCTTCTAGTGAATTTTATTGTTATATTCTACTTCTAAAAGTACAATATATTTATTTCTGTTATTTTTTTTTGTTTCTGTAAATACTGATTTTTATAATTCATAACTCATAAACTATACATATTTGCTCAAATTCAGTTGAAATTAAAATTAAGTAGTTCTAAAAATAAAATTCATTCAGTTTACTTTACATCTTTTTGTTAAAAAATTTAACTTTTTAATTTTTCCATGAACATTCTCTTAATGGAAATTACTCTTTAAAAAAAATTAAAAAGAAGATGTTTCATTGTAATGTAATAATTACTGCAGTTCTATAGATGATCATAAATTAAATCAACTTTGCATTATATCAACCACTTACAAAGTTTTACTGAAAACTAAATTGTGAAATGTGATGCTGTTTTTGTACAGGACTATTACTATTTTTGTATTTTATATTGACAAATATCATTAATAGTATACACGTTTTGAGTATCAAAGTTATCTATTAAATGTGTATAATTGTTGTCACTGCATTGTTGCTAATAAATATTATATAATTCATACAGACTAATGTGTATATTCCTTATCCTTTTTATACAAATCCTATAATTTTATTTTTAAGAATTCTATTGAATTTAAATGGATTAAAACAATATAATTTGCCAGGATGGTTGATTTATCAAAATGGGCTAGAGTTTTTGAGGAAACAGTTTATGAAGTTTTAAAAAGCAAAAAGGAAAACAAAAACTGTGGATTATCATCTTATAAAAGTACAAGGTTTTTATTATGTGTTAGATAGACTTTACAGTTAAACTACTTTAACTATCAATATTATCACTGAGTTTCTTCATTAATAATAAAATATATTACATTTGTCAATAATAATGATTATAAAATTAAAGAAATTGAATCCTATTATCATTATATAATGACATTTCAGTTTTATCTTTATTTTTTTTCTACTATATTCTAGTTTCCTATATATTGTGGAAAACATTTAAAACTTTGCTGTGTTTAAAATGGCTGCCTTCTATCAACTATTTTAGGGAAGTTCATATGCAGGGAATGCCAAATGAAAGGCTTAGCTCATTTATTGACCAAATAAATCAGATCGAGCAAATCAGACCAATAGGAATGGAAGATCTGAAATGTTAAGTGCAAGATCATAAAAACTTTTCATCTTAGCGGGCACATTCAGTCTAGAGTAATGAAACGATCTACCTACTGATAAAATATTGTTGAATAAGTTGAGCAATAACAGATAACAATTAAGAGTGGGGGTTTACTTGTTTATTCTATAGTTAATAAACCAAGATGAGTTGTTTTTCATAATGAAATTTGACATGAGTAAAATTGGATGAATTAGTAGGGGGAGAGGGGATTACTTGAAATGGTTAGTATGAATACAAATTCATTTTTAATGCAATGGCTCAGTTTAGAGCCATGGCACTGAACACTAATATGTTTAACGATAAAAGATTAATTTTATGAGTGAGGAAAATTCAAATGCCAATATTAATGAATTATAATGCTGAGGAATTCGCTTAGTTTTTGCAGTGACTGATTTTGATTTTCAAGTGGCAAATTTAACCAGATTGATTTGAAAAAAAAATGCCTTGTTCGTATATGTGTGATGGAGGAAACTAATATGAATTTTAAAAAAAAATCTGTTTCACATGAGCTGTAAGGGATGCTAAGCTAATTCATCATATAAAAGTAATATTTACATGTGAACTTTTTAAAACATGGAAGCTCCTTATTTTGGGATTCCGCCCAATAATGAACTCAGCCTAGATTTTTTCACTTGAAAACTTCTTGCAAAATTTCATTAAGAAATGCAACTGTTTGTAGCTTCTAGACCTTTAAATTAAATTTGAGAGTTCAGGTAAACTAAACATCACTTTCCCTATATGACAAAATATACTTCTTTATCAATAAACAAAACTGTACTGAGTTTTTTTGTTTTAAACTAAATATTACGCCCGCTACAGCGAAAAGAACGGTCTGGTTATGTATTATAACGTTATATGACTTCAATTTTGCATTTAAAAGCGACGCGTCAAATTTCATCTAGAAAAGTGAAACATGGCCATCAAAACATTGACAAACACCCGTACAAGTACGCCAATCCCTCCTCTCACCACGATTTATATATATTAGTGTCTACCATTTTCGGTGTCTGATTGGTAGGGTCGTAGAATAAGAAGAAGAAAAAAATCAAATAATCTCTCATGAGAACATCCTTAACTATTATTATAATTATTTATTAATAGTTAAATTCCTTTGTAATTCACCTGGTTTGCTTAACGACTGAAATCCCAATTTTATTATTTGAAATAACAATTATCTATACGGTTTTAAAATCATTTGTTTTTTTCGGTTTGTTTAACATTTTAATAATTAAACTAAATAAATCCATGACAAACTAAATATGTCTGTTCTTTTCGATAAAAACCGACTTTACTAAAATAATAGATACACACTTGTCTGTAATAATATATCATTTGTAATTACAATATTTTTGATACTGTTATTATTGCTACTTAAACTACTAGCTTATTCAAAAGTTCTTAAACAGCAGAATGATTGTAGTGGGACTTCACCCCAGCAGTTTCCAATTCCTTAAATTAATTTCCTCAGAGATAGATATACATTTCAATTGAACGTGGAACAGTACAGTTTTACTTAATAGCTGTACTAATGAGCTTGAAGAACCACAAACTAGTCTCGCTCGTATTTGCAGACCTCCCAATGTTCCTTAATTGGAAAATTACAACATAAAATCGTTGATGTGTCCAAACTACTTCCTAATTGATAATATTGAAGCGCTAATGACCCTCATAGTCGAGACGCAATTTAAAAAATATATATAATAATATTAAAGGCACTAAAGTTTAAAAGGCTTCAACCCCAACCTAAGATTGGAAATTGGGAAGTTGGTTGTCTAGTCTCTTTAAAAAAAGGCAAAAACCAAGGATTCGGAGTATGGGATCCTTCAACAAGTCCAAATTAAGTTCAAGATATTTCTCTACCTCAAAGCATTCGAACTCATTATTCTGAAGTACAAATACTAATATCTGTACTCAACAGCAACCAAAGTGACCATTATAAAGGGCTATAGAGCCATGGATTCCAGGCTCTTCTCAGACCATGCTAATAGTGGCCGCTTCTTTCTTGCTGCGCGAATCGTATAGCCTTGACTCCCTAAATAGACACTGCCATCAGTTCAATCCACACGTCTTGTTCTCAACTTGTGTCTAATAAATTCATATCTTCGTTGTTGTTTGAGTTACGGATATAATTGGTGTGAAATGTAATTCTTTTACGTTCGTACTATATACCCACTCCATCTTTCCAGTCATTCTAGACCAGGAATCCTTAGTGGTCGTACCTTTAAGCTCATTGTTCTTTCAGTCTTGTAAATTAAATTTTGTCAATTACTGTTATTTATATCCATCTTTAATGAAGCATTAATAATAGTATACCATATTTTTTCAACCATTTAGGGTCATGGAGGGAGGAGGTATAAACAGTTTGCCATTCCATTCTAAACGTCTATGACTCAGGACAAGTTTTTTCTATAAAATCTTTTCTTGGGCGGTATTGGAACCCGCAATTCTAGGATTGCAGGATTTCCGAACGGATCTCATGAGCTACCCTGGCACCCCTATACCATATTTAAATATCATCTTTTAGCATAGCACTATGCATAAGTTTTAATATTTGTTTGTCACAGTTCACAGTTTTTTGGTTTGATAAAAAAGATATTTGATCATCATTTCAAGCTCTTACATTGGCTGTTGAATATATTTTTCTTGTTAATACCCAGTTTTATTTTTAGTTCAAACTATAGCTTTCCAAAAGGGTCTAAATCTTACTGATATATTTTTTGAATAGTCTCATTATATATTCGATGCCGAATTGTTCCAGATTACAGTTTTGACTCTGCTCGTATGATTAAAAGAAACATTGAATTAATAAAAATATTTTACCGTTCACAAACTGTATCAATCAACTTAGATCGCAGTATTTAATTAGTTCACATGTGTTACCATTGGACATGGCAACCAAATTTAGCCTTACTTTCCGCAAGTAAGGCTACTAAGAAAATGGAGTTAAATTTAAATTTTTGTTAATTTACATAAATCAAAATTATGCCTTTTGACCGGTTTTGTCTGGAAAAATGTCGGCTGGATGGGGAAGCATACACCGACTGAATATTATTATCGGAAGTAGCGTATCCCAACTCCTTAAAAATAATGGCTCAAGAGGAGGTCTAGCCCTGCTTAGATCAAGTTCTGGCACTACACATGCGGCAGTTCTATTTCCGCGAGGATTGCAGACATCGGCATGGCTGGGAGGAGCATGCAAGCCTTGCTCGGCTATCGAACAGACGAGACTGTGGAAGTTATTAGAAGCAATGGGAATGAGTAAATGCAAAGTCTTCAGGTTAAGAAGACGACTGAAAAGGTACTCTTATCCATGGCTAAGCTATTCCATACCCGCTGCTATCTTACTCACTACAGGGGATTTAATTGCCCAGTACTTCTTCGGCCCCAATTCAAAGGAGATGACCCTCTGTTGTTTCTACCAGAAGTACTGGAACAGAGAGAGAACGCTCATCTATTTCCTTAAAGGTTTGCTGTTAGTGGGTCCGCTTCTCAGCTGGTGGAATCTCTTGTGGTTTAGGAAACTGCGCTGCAAGAAAAGACTGACCTATATTTTGTTGAAGACATTACTGGACGTGTTTGTCTTGGCACCATTGCTTGTGTCCTTGATGGCTCTTATCTACGATCAGACGATAGAGCACAACATCTTTAACAGGGACTGGGAGGAGACCAAGCAGCGAATGAAATGTAGATATCTCCCGGCCATCCTGGACGTACTTGCCTTCAATGCACTCACACGGCCATTGATGGTCCTTCTAGTCTGCTACATCGCCCCGCCTCATCTCCGCCGCTCTATTAGGACATTCTATGAGCTGGCATTCGCAGCGTTCATGTCGCACACGTTCGCAAAGCACAAGCTCCGTGTACCTCCGACACCGCCACCCCCACCACCTCCTCCCGCCATTACCCAAAAAGACAAGGACTGTAAAACGAAGGCAGTATGCAGAAGGAATTTATGGAAATGGCCGTGCTAAAAATAGTTCACCAGAAAAAAGATCGCTTGAATCTATATTAATCTTCAAAGGAGAATATACATTTTTTCTTTCAAAAGTAATATGTATTTTTTCATGTATAAGAGTTAACTGACTTATAAGGAATTTATTGACATCCCTATCTCAATTAGAGAGAAACAAATTGTGATTTTTTCTACCTTTTTTTATTATTTACTACTGCCACTTTAAATCTACCTAAGTTATTTATATAATTTTGTCACTGCATAACTATTGGTAACCACCCTGTTACCCAAGGAACTGGGCAGGGTTTTGCTTATCGGTAAAAGGTAAGGGGTTTGAACCTAATATGCCAAGAGAGAATCTACATGTAACGCTTGATCAATACCCTAGTACCTCCATCCAAGAGCTTGGCACTTATGAAGGATTGAAATTATATTTTTTTATAATTTAATAACGGTTTCGATTACTTAAATCCTCCCCTTGAAGACCAATTTCATCTTAATCACAATTGGTTAACCACTAAAGAATTTTCTTATTAATTGAAAAAATAAAATGACAATTTCTTGAGGCGGGGAACGGAAGGTTGAGGGGATGAGGGTCCTTTAAATTTGTTATATACTGTTTTATAATCAATAAGATCTGTTTATATATGTAAACACACACACACGCACACGCTCACACACACATACGCGCACGCGCACGCGCACGCACACACACACACACACACACACACACACACACACACACACACACACACACACACACACACA
>KZ809245.1:90102-104045 GCA_000696205.2 Oncopeltus fasciatus | reverse complement strand
GTAGTATAACTGGAAAGTACACCGGCCCGGATAGCAGGAGATCCAGGTTCGATTCCTGGCTGGGACAGATAGTTTTTTATATTCTATTCCCTCTCATTAATTTTTTATAAAAGCTATAGTTTTCAGTTTTTTAAAAGATGAAATTCGGCTGTATTTACAAATGTAAGTTCATTATTAAGCAAAATCGGACCAATAAGAGTGGGGGATTTCCTGTATTGACAAGTGCGAGTAAAAAACATATTTTCATTACTGGGGGCGTGATATTTATATTGGAGTACCGAAACTCACTACAGATTTGTTTATTTAAAATAACAAATGCTTCAGGAGTTACACACCGAAATTGGACAAAAAAGAGTAGGGGTTTACCGTAAATTTTCTTTTTACGGTTTATAAGCAGAAACTAATTATTTTTTCGAATGAAATTCAGCATGCCGCTTTTAAATGTAAAATGTAAGGCTGATTTTGTTTCTCGGTGATATTGGACGAACAGAAGGAAGGGAGAGCTGACCAGAAATGTCCAGGTGCAAGTACAAAATCGTATTTTTACAAAAACGGGCATAATATACAAGTTATGCAAGTGATTTTGTGCTAGTTATAATGCAAGTTATATAATACAAGTCATGCAAGCTATATAATGTAAGTCATAAGACAAGTTATAATGCAAGTTATAACTTGTTTAGAGCAATAAAATTCAATATAGATCTGTTTAATTATTGAAGACGTAATTTTTAAATATGGAAAGGTACACTTATAAAATATGTCTTTAAATATTTTATAAGTGTAACTTATACTTTAAAGTGCAAATCAATGATTTAAATAATTCATTAAGTTTACAAAACATTTTTGTTTAAAGGAGTGTTTTTTTGACCGTATATATTATTATTAGATGAATTTAGTTAGAGTTCGGTCAAGGTAGATCCAAAAAAAAAAAAAAAAAACACAAATTAAAAAAATGTATTTTTTAAAAAGTTTATCTGCCAATGTTCGGCTGAAAATGTCCAGTCATGTAAATGTGAACTTAGAGACAGGACGTCCTCTCTCGTCTTGAATTTAAGCCGAAACGTTGGCAGATAATCTTTTTAAAAAATACATTTTTTTTTTAATTCGTATATTTTTTGGATCTACCTTGACCGAACTCCAACTAAATTCATCAAATGATTTTTTTTTTTTTTGCTTGATAGTTTCTTTAATGATTCAACATTCGATATTTATTGATCATAGTCATCTGGATTTTTGGCCACTCAGATATGAATAAGAATCGTACGTCGCGATGGAAAATATTACAACACCCTGAGACTACCTTGGCTGGGGAATGACCAAAAAATAAAAGAATATGGAAGGAAAGAAAAGGTTGGTGGTGAGGTTAGCTCGCTTCCAGGTAGAGACCTGTGATTAATTTTCGAGGCGATGGGCAAATATGCGTTCGCGAACGGCGAGGAGACCAATGAAGACGTGTCTGGCCAAATAAATGTGACAGAATTACATTCAAGGACCTGAGTGACTCAGGCAGTCTCTCTGTAGCGATGAGGCCATTTGTTCTTCTTTGTCTGATTCTGTAACCGCACTCCTCTTGTCAGAGGGAGGGAATGAGAGAGACAAGGGAGGGGGGAATGAGCTGAGAGGGGATACACCCCCTTTTGAAGGTCTTGGATTCCGTTTGTCCCTAAACCTAAGTGGGAAGTGAAGTAATTTATGAGGAGTGGATTCTCATGAATTTGGTCTTGCTAGCTGAAGAATTAAAAACTAATTTTCTAGCATCCTGTACGAATAAAATAATAACTAATATGTGCCCAAAAAAGTTTTTATTTTAGGAAACGCTACAGCCTGAATATCAGGCCTTCATCGGGACTGAATATTGAAAAGAAACATACAAAAATAATATAGAAACATCTCTATATGAAATAATATACCAAATAATAAAGTAATTAAATGATTTTAGTTGGGTTTCGGTCAAGATTATCTGCCAATGTTTCGGAACTCCATTCATGGAAATGTGAACTTAGGGAGAGGACGTCCTCTCTCGCCTTCATGATAGGCAGCCCTGAAGGTGGCTTAAAATGTAAGCCGAAACGTTGGCAGATAATCTTTTTAAAAAAATACCCTTTTTTTTAAATTTGTATTTTTTGGATTTACCTTGACAGAACCCCAACTAAAATCATCTAATAATAATATCTACGGTCAAAAAATTCTCCTTTTGAATAATAAAGTAATTTCTCTTCAAGAAGTAATTTATCTTCAAGATTTAAAAAGCCCAAATATGAAACCCATGTTTTATTAAAGATATATATATAAACAGGGTGAACTAAGACATTTGTCTTACAAGCTGGAGAGGACAATTTGTGTAGAAGTTGCTATACTGGTCGGGAAGGAAGTGTGTGGGAAGCGTTCTGCCGTCTTAAATTACTTGCTTAATGAGCGTTTTTCGTAATAATGTTATTTTTAGTTCCCGATGAGACTACCGCATAATACGCGAAAATGAATTACAATTTATGTAAAATGAAAAATTTTAGTACTTTCTAGACCGTTTCAAGAGCCGTTACTAGTGGAAGGTCAGCAGACAAGAGATGTCTAATGACTCTTTATTTATTTTACTTGAGATGAACGGGTCTCTCTGAGTACAATAAACTGAAATGTGAAGATAAGTACTAGTCATATCAAGAGGCTGAGGCGGGGAGACACAATGCCAGGTATTCATGAAGCACTGGCTGGTCGACTCCACATCCGGGAACGTCCCCCCCCCCCCCCCCAAGGCAGATCCTCTCTCTGTCCAGCTGATTGTTCCGGAAGACAGGCTGCTCTCTGTTGGTGGAGGACTGGACTCTGTGTACTTTTCTAATAATAGCCTACTACTTCCAAGAGTTCCTATTTACAGAGAGGTACTTCACTGATTCACTCGAATACCATTTGCGCTACGCAAGGATAACAACATATCACTAACTATATCTAGTACTAAATATTTTTTTTATTTAACCTTCCTTAGGGTTATAGTGGGTGTTTCTCTCTACATTTAGCCACAGTATTTGAAACATATATGGCTCTGGGCAAGCTTTTATTGAGCAACAAATGCTTGCCCAGGATGGATTTTGAACCCTCATCAGGATGAGAAACTTGAACAAATTCCACGACTGCCTCTGCGACCCTTGTCTTATATTGCACGTGCACCCAAATCTTGAACATTAAAATAATAGACAAATTTAATATAATATATAATTCTTGATTGAAGGATTTACTCCACTGCTCTTCGTCTAGAGTTGATAAAGTATATTATATCAAAATAATAAATTACAGTATTTCATTCCGTCTTGAAGTTAAAGCAGGAATGAATAGAATGCGAGAGATACGTTCCAGTGACCTATATCCAGTAAGTCAGACTAATTGAGAGTAATCTCTCCTGGGGTTTGTTTTGGTTGTGTTTTTAAAGATGGCTTGATTGAGAACACGTATGAAGATTGAGTGATCTATATTGACTTCAATGAAATACCGAACAGGTAGAGTGACCTTTTCTAGAACTTCTTGAAAAACGGTCGACATACCTGCGGAAGACACTGAAACCGCAAGAAGTCGATGGGAACCTCGGACGTTAGATCGGACAACGGTCCGAGCGAACATGTGGCCACATCGAATTTCGAGAGGCGGCCGCAAACCTCTGCTCATCTGCTACTCCTGCGGTCAGGGGCAGGGCCACTGCCCTTGAGGCCATGCAGTATGTGTCTGCCAGCCGACCGCTCGAAGATGTACAGTTCCAATTATTAGTGCCCCTGTACGACTAGACAGTCAGTGGGATATACTGAATCTTCAAAAGATTTAGCAAAACGAGGGGTAAAGAAGACGTCCACGCTGGAAAAGTGCATCCACGGTCGTTGGCCCTCTTATACACGGGTATTTACTCCACGAATGGCTCCTCTATTGTGCCAAGACAGAGGGATTACGGTAACCAGCTTAATTTTAGTTGTTTGTGAATTGGAGGTATTTCTAAACAAGCATTGAAACAAAACTCATTTCTCTGTACAATAGTATATTGCTTAAACAGGTCCTCGCTTATTACTATTAAAAATCCACAAAAAAAAAAAAAATAGAGAAAAGGCACTAATATGTTATCATGTGGCACGCCATACCTGCTTTAAAGACTCATCCTCACTCTCGAAGCAACAACAGTTTTCAGGCAGAGGTCTTAGAGGCTCTTGCCCTTCCGAGCTGGCCTATAAGACTATTGCCAGCCAAAATACAAGTAGTCCGATGAATTTCGAACAAATCCGAGACGTTTCGTGAATTTTTTTTCCGTTGGTGTTGAGCGAGACACGAACATGGAGAATTCTTTTGAAGAATTCTTTGAGTTATCGTCCAGATCACGAAACCGAACCCAGATTCTTGGTCTGAACGTCTCTTACACTAACGTATCCTTGGAGATGTCTTTTTTAACCTCTTGAATCTTACTTTCTAACTTGTAGAGGAATGGATTCACTTCTGGGAAGAATTTACTATTGACGATAACCTTACATTGGACGCCACTGTAACTGGCTCTTGCTTATTACAATTATAAACTCTACAAACTTTCTTTTTAATAATCTTACAAAGGAGAATACACTCTCGGTTTTGTCATTTGACAGTTTTCTACTTTTACAATAAAAGTGAAGTATAAGTAGAGAATTTGTTGGGATTCGGTTAAGTTTGTTCAAAAAAAAAAATACATTTTTGAGCCCCTACATAAATATTGCTAATAATCTCCACGGTCAAAACCTCTCTACATAAATATCTGTTTGTTCTCATCGATCGCCGTCTATTATTTCCTAGCTAGATACGATATTTCTTAAAGTATATATTTTCGGAACTGTTTTGCTCTCTGCCCGTTTCTGATACTTTGTTATTTACCGCACTGCCAGGTCTAACAATATTGCGTGCAGTATAACAGTTAAGGGAGAGATCGCCCTTCCAAGTGTAACATTCCACTGAAATGTAATGCGCAGAACAGATTCACTGCTTCATTGAATAAGATACGTAGTTGTGCATGTATTAAAAGTTTTTCCTGAGTTTGCAGGATGCAGAATAGGACTTCGGACTCGACGAGTTTCATGAGATGATCTTTTCGAAGAGTTTCATGAGATCTTTTACCTTTTTGTCGGATTGATGGCTACAATTGGAGCTTCGATCAGTAAAATGGTGTTCTCCGGGAACCTACAGACCTTAGCTGTAATTAAATTATGGCTTTTGGAACGCGAATTGTCGCTCATCGTAACTAATGTTTTCTGCATTTCTTCTTTTCGGGGTTTCTGGAAGAAAAAAGATCTTTTCCTGGTTGCATGAGGGTTGCATGCCTCTTAACTGTCTATCATCTACCTTATAGGCGATCCTGTATATCCTCATCTTTCTCTTCTCATCATTGCAGGCGATCCTTTGCCATGGGAGACTCTTTTGAGGAAAAGACACTCAGCATAAATCAGGCCAGGTCTGAGTTCATTAAAGATACCTGGAAAAATATGTAGGCAGCCTTTGGATCCTTCTTATCGGAAGGAGAGAGTGTCGGAACACCTTTGCCGATCTCCTTACTCTTCGGCCCCATAGAAGGCTCCTGCCGACAAAGGACATTCCCTCCTGAGGCGATGACACCGCTCTCTTGCTGAGGAAACACTTCATTCAGCCGTCACTCCTGGGGACATGAGGCACTCGATTGAGTCGTCAGAGACTCTGCCATTGCTGTTTGTAGAGTTTCTTGCACCCATATTTCCTATTTCCTTTAAAAATATTATATTATATATATGNGATTTTCGCATTTTGTGTGTTACTCTTTGTGCCACCTGTTATATATTTCGCAGCCGTGTGTGATTCATTTATATATATACTTTATATATATATAGCTATATAATATAGGCAGATTTCCCATATATCATTAAAAAATATGTAGGTGGAAGTAAATGAAAATTTTATAAATCATAGAGTGCAAAGTGAATAAAAAGAAAATCTCTTGAGTCTGACTCCATAGTGGCCAGGAAGGAAGAAAAGGGAAGTGCTCAGCCACAAAAATAAATAAATAAAAATTACATATGATCTATTAGCTTTCTCATAACATAAATCTTCGTATTCCTCCATATCCTCCCTCCCCCTCATCTTATTAATCAAAAATGGGTTCTCTCAATAATTTGCAAAAGCCTAAATATCGAATCGAGTATAATTTAAATAATAAGTGAGATTGTCTAACTCTCGAAATTAAATGTCTAATTATATTTCTTATTATATATTGCTTTCAAATGTTATAATTTCTGTGTTACTTTTTACCCATGTTTTATACAATACATTTTTTTCGTAAAGCGTGATATAGTGAATATATTTTAAATTTTGATCAACCTTAGATATTTCCCCCAATATCTAAGGGCCGGTTTCAACCCCTAAGAAACTTATTTAACGCTGTGCCAAAAGAAGCTTAAATACCGAATTTAATTTCATTCAAACGGACCAATTTTTTAGCTTTTCCATTGTAGGATCGGTGTGAGCCCCCTGAAATTTTTCATAAGTCGCGTCATCGTACCAATGAAAAAGGAATAGCTTGATTTGCCCATGGGAAATCTGTTGAAACATTTAAAACCGGTAAACAAATATGGCTGCTGCAGAACCAGGTTACTTTTCCAAAATCATAACCTTTCTAATAACGTAAGGAGCGCTCAATTGATAATCTTGTTACCTGGTATAGGCGTAATGTACCTGGGATTTAAATAATTTTCAAATAACCTTCTTAATTTAATTGAAGCAAGTACATCCGCCATTACTTTGACAGAGGCGAAAGAGTTATAATAACACATTCAGTTTGTTTTAATTTTCCTTGCTTGAAATATTTACAGAAATAATTTTTTTTTTTTACAAGTTGGGATTGGAACCTTCCTTTGGATGATTTACAACAAGGTATAAAGTGTACTACAATGTGGCAATCGGAGGTGAATGTAGGTTGCTAGGTGTTTGCTTGGCTCCTAAATTGTTCCTAGGTTGTTAATTACTTATATTTATTTTATGTAACATTTTTACAAAAATTCATGTTTTAAGAAGAAAAACAGGACTATTACTTTAAGTAGAATACAAATTATAACATATATATTGCTTTATGATGTTTTATTGATTTTATAAATAGTAATCATTCAAAATTGTAAATTGTTTATGTGTATATTTTCAGTCCTGATGAACAGATCATATATTCTTCAAATATTGTTCTAGACTAAATTGTCGTACAATATTATATGACCAAAATCCTCAATAACAAATAAACATTATCTGAAAACCTGGTCGATAACTCACAGATCACACACACACAACGTGTATATATATATATATATATTTCATCGGGACTNGTACTGGGAGCTAAAAAACAAAAAAAAAAACTCCCTTCCCCAGCTGAGGTAGAGAGTTATTTGTTTTTTTTTCTAGCTCCCTGTACTATTCAAATTAATAATGAAATGTGGGATTACATTACCACAATTGTTATCATGATTTAAAAGTATTTTGACTTTTCCAATTTATTCTTCTGAAAATGTGTTATTAACGAATTTTAACTTCTACTAAAAAATAAAATTAATAAAAAACAACAACAACAGTCTTTGTTGAGGCCCATAAAAACGAATTTAAGAAAGATATAAATGAAAAGAAGGAGGATGGAGGAGGAGGAAGATTGCTAAGAAGGAAGGGGAGGAGCATGGAGGAGGAGGAGGATTGTTAAGGAGGAGGATTGCTACGGTTGCTAAGAAGTTGCTAAGGAGGAGGAAAAGGAGGATTTTTAAGGAGGATTGCTAAGGAGGAGGAGGATTGCTAAGAAGAAAGAGGAGGAGGAGGAGGATTGTTAAGGAGGAGGATTGCTACGGTTGCTAAGAAGTTGCTAAGGAGGAGGAAAAGGAGGATTTTTAAGGAGGATTGCTAAGGAGGAGGAGGATTGCTAAGAAGAAAGAGGAGGAGGCACAAACAACTTTACAAGCACCACTTTNACGGATCACCCCCCCTCCTCATCCAGGACCTATAACAACCCATGGGAATTCGTTTGAAGGTATAATGAGTCCCGGCTAATACAAAAACGTTATATTTCTTTTATATTGGAACACACTTGAAGAGGAAAAAAAATCTCAACCCTAGCTTTGATTGACTGGAACTAATGTTCTAAGAGAGTGGGAATTCACTGGTTCCCCAGCTCTCCTGATGCCCACTAAACGTTATTCCTTACAAGAATGTTGTACTCGGTTACTTTTATCGAACTCATGATTACAAATGCATTCTTTTTTCTACACCAATACGACCAAAATACAAAACAGCCTTTGTTGGATGATGACAGAAAGGTGTCTAGGGTGTACTTAAGCACTGTTGTAATTTAAAAAAAAAAACGATATCTTCCATGACCCTAAATGGATGAAAAGCAGATTAAAAACCGGGCAATTTGGCAGCAGGGATTAACACAAAAAAGAAACGAAAGCGCACTTCAATGCGCCTTTACATATGTTTTTTATTTCATATATAATCAAAGCATCTATTTTTTTGTTATTTTCTATCATTTGTTAATAAAATAGACATTTTTATGTTGTTACTCTAATAATAATACTGAGTGCCTACGTATTTTTAATATTTTATTTTATTATTTTACTCCTTGCTTCCACAGTTCTCCTTGGGTAAAATTATATTTAAGGGCGCCAGGTTAGGGATACGTTCGGGCCTGGCGCTGAAGGATCACTTCTCGCCCTTAGTTAGCTTTTATCGAGAAATAAAAACTTTCCCTAAGCCATGGGTTTTTAGAATAGTGTGGTTACCTGTCCATAGCCCCTCTCTCCATTATCCTAAGTGGTATAGTGGAAGGTTTTGTAAAAATAAAACTTGCTATCAATTATTATTTACAATACAACTAGTTTGCCATTAGCTAAGACTTAAGTCTTGAAAAGTTCCTTTCTTAATATTAATGTTTCATGACACTTGGGCACACCGGACCTCCACAATACTATTAGCAATGCAATAACTTTAACTAGTAAAGCTCGTATATCTCGTAGAGGCATGCTTATATGTATATATATATATATATATATATATAATGAAAAATGGCGGCTTCGATATATATAAAAATAGGAACAGGTGGGGGAAAATGTGTATTGAACGTATGAAGAAAAAAAAAATTACAAAGATATCAATATTCGGGGATTTTTTCTTTTTGTGTGTCCAGAACACTCTTTGTTCTACCAGTTTCTTTTTACTACACACACACACACACACACACACCCACAGAGAGAGAGAGAGAGAGAGAGAGAGAGAGAGAAAGAGAGAGAGAGAGAGAGAGAGAGAAAGAGAGAGAGTGAGAGAGAGTGACATGAGCGATGATGGCAGGGGCCACCTGCTTCCAGATGACATTACTTCCCTAACAAGAGGAAATCTCATTTTCCAAGAAGTGTCCAGTTTCGCGTCGAACGTTCTGTCCAGTTATAAACACGGCTCGCCAGCAGCCCTAGTGTCAGTGTCAGATCTCGTGTCAGATCAAGCGCCTTAGGGCATCGGGCTTGTGACAGTGCAGTGTTCAGTGACAGTAACTTGTCAGTACAGATCATTTGTAGACAAATTAGCAAGCTGTTCTGAGGCCTCTCTGTTAGTAAGAACTTTCATTTGTAATTAACGGTAAATAATTAAATTTTATGTATTTATTTATTATTTTGCTAGTAAGGACAGTAGATTTA
Organism: Oncopeltus fasciatus; assembly: GCA_000696205.2. Classification (NCBI taxonomy): domain Eukaryota; kingdom Metazoa; phylum Arthropoda; class Insecta; order Hemiptera; family Lygaeidae; genus Oncopeltus; species Oncopeltus fasciatus. Next base: position 94,368 of record KZ809245.1, on the reverse strand, counting down.
AGTGTAATTTCTATCTGTACATATTGCTATAGTAGTTATAAGTATAATTTAACGTAATAACTTTAATTTATCTTGGTTTAAATATGATCATACGGACACGTGCACAAACACACACATGCACACATATATATGTGTGCGTGAAAAATAAATATATGTATATATTTATTTATCTGAAATATCACCTGAAATATATTCCCCTTAATATATTGGTAAATATTTATCACCTCTACTTGAATATTTTAAAGCAGTAGAAGAAATCCCCTATTTCTTTCCGCCTGTCCCCCCAAAAAAGTTAAAAATTTCAAATGAGGCGTGACTGAAGTCCTTCATTTGCTGTTTCGTCACAAGATTAGGGAATGACTACGTAGGTAGCAGTACCTTTAGTAGGTTACTGTAGCCAAGGTGAAGAGCCCTTTTGAAGGGATGGTGGGATATTTCCGTGTCTGGACGTCACCGTGCTCCTGATTCGCTAGCGGCCACCCGTCCGGAAGACTTACCCCTCAGTGTCACCCTCGCCCTTCATCCCGGACGCGGGGGAAAACTCGGTAGGTCTGCTAGATCTAAGCGTTAGCAGGCATGCCCGATTCAGTAGAGAACTTTCAACAGCCGGAAATTAATCGCCTAATGACCTACAATTGCAGAGNATCGTTTCTAAACACATTCGAAAGAGGCCCTGAACATTTCAATAACACAGACCTGCGAACTAGCTTTCCAATTATTTTGGAATTTAAGAGAATGATATTGAATTAATAAAAACACACTTCTCTTAAAAAAAAAAATCTTGTATGCTTAGAAACATACAACCCTTTAAAAGAGCTCCTGAAGATGACCCATTAGTTTCGAAAGGTTTGAACGAGAAATATAGATTTTGCGGGTAAGACCAGTGTGTTTATATTTGCTTACATAAGGCCTGTTACGGAACAATTTTTTTTTTTATTATTATTATTTTTTTCCCATTTATTATTAGTGACTTTTGGAAACACAATTAAGTAAATTCTTATTTAAACAAACTTTTCTTAACTTTCTGTAACTAATTTTGATTCCCAACTAAGAGAACGAAGTATAGGTAAATATTTTCAGCAATACAGAGATCTATTAGCAAGAGAATAGTGGTGTAGGAGACATTGTAGGGCGAGTGGTGCCATATATACATGTTGCATGGCAAAACCTTCCTAGTTGATTTTTTTTTTTGTATATAATAATAATATTGAATAGCTATTTACGGCTTGAAAAAAAATGCTTAAATAGTTTTTCTAAAATTTGAGGCATTGTTCTGAATGCAAGAGCGCTTACAGATATACACACACACATTTATATATAAGTCCAACATTAAGATAAACCTAAAATTGTAATTTATATTGGGCATGATGGCTTGTTAGTAAAATGTATCATTTGTTTATTTTTAGAAAATTACTGTTATACATTATTTTTTTATAAATAACTGTAAAATTTTTATGTTATGAACTTCAGATACTTAATAATTTGGGGCAAATTTTCATGCTTAACAAAGTACTTAAGATTCAAAACTATGAGAATGTAAAACTTCTTATATGTAGATATATAAAATGTTGCTTAGGAAAAAATATAGTTCTTAATAAGGAGAAAATGTAGTTCTTAATTTATAAAATAAATTTAATTTTCTTTTCCTAATTTCTTTTTACTTTTCTTTCATTCCTGACATTGTTTGATTCTTATTTTTTCTGTATTCTTTATTTTCTTCCTGTCACAATAATTTTTTTTTGTTTTTTGTCATCTATATAGTCATTTTAGTGGAAGAACGTAGAAAAATAAAATTATGTCTGTTCAGTAATGAGAGTAATGAGGCGTAGAAAGACCCCGAGTACGTTTAATGTTGAGTAAAATTATTTAAAAAAAAACAACTCAATACTGATGAATACAGTTAAGATAAGTGGAATTAAATATAAATAATAAATAAGAAAAAAGCATACTAGTATATCACAATAAAAATAATTGTGGAAAGACGAGAAAGTAGGATGCGGGCTCCTTGGTATTCTTTAACAAGGCAGAATTTATTCCCAGACCATGCGAAAGGCTGTTTTGACAAGGGGGAATACCAGCGAATTAATGAAGAAAGTACTACTCTACAGTAACTTAAATAAATACTTTCATTCCTTCAAAATAACAAATAAATAAATAAAAAATAATAACAAATAAATAAAAATAACAAAATGTAAAATGAAATGTTTGTTTACATATATTTTTATTCATGACTGTTATAAATAAATATGATGATGTAACCATATACAAGACTTTGTCTTTTCAAGTGTACGCTTTTCTCTATGCAGTAAATTTTTTTTTCATTTATTTAATTTGAAAGTAGTCTACGATTTTAAATAAATAGGATTAGGATTAGGATCAGGTTATAGGGCGATCAGAATCATGGTTATTACGCCCTGACAGTTGGGGTTATCTAGGGTTGAATCTGTTATCCATTCTTTTAAATATTTTCCGTTTTTTAGTGCTTGTTTACATTACGTTATATAGTACTTAGTGTGCAATAAGTTATATTCTTACAGACACCTACAAACAGACATACACAAATATAGATACAAAACCATTTTAAAAACAGCAATATAAATCATATAACTTAAAAAGTAAATTAACAATTAAATTTGTAACAATAGATAAACAATTTTAATATAGCAACAATATAATACAATTAGATTTATATAGTGAATACTACTATAAAATATAAAACAAAAACAAACAACAACAACAACAAAATACAAAAAAAAGAAGAAAGGCGTTACGATATATGCATATATAATAAAATAACATAGCATAGCCGTAATGTCCGCTTATCCTGTTATTTACATGTAGATTTTTATTCATTTGATTCACGAGTGCTTCTCATCCTTATACTTACTTGTATAAATATAAATAAAACTCAAATTTTGGATGAACTTCTTTATAAGTTTCTATGTTCCTGTATATTGAATCTATAAATTAATTGTTGCCTTTTCTTTTTTTTTTTCAATTCAGGGAAGGAGCATGAATAACGTGATTTCCCTGAAGGAATGATGGTAAAAGCTTGCGTATTCATTTGGGAAGGCGATAGATAGAGGTTGATTCGCAGTGGTTCTGTCGTATTGTACAACTGTCTGCGAGGGAGGTTTTGTTCAAACTGGGTGTTCTATTCCAGCTGTGGGCTGTGGTGAGTCTGGTTACCTACCGAGGTGAGCCTTTAGGTGTGTGTCTTGTCTGTGATGTCTTGTATCCAGGAGTTCGTGCCAAATGCGGTGATCGTGAGGCCACAAGGGACTCTTCTTGTGAATCTTCTTCTGCCATTTTAGGCGTATTTTTTGCCAATGCAACCTCTGTTTCTAAATAGAATAAACAATGATAGAAAACATACATAAAGCAGTAAGCTATGTAATTTACGCAGATTTCTCATGTTTCATTAATTGCAGACATGGAAAAGAGTAAATTAAGAAATTTATCTTACAAGCTGAAGAGGAAAATGATTATGTAAGGTAAGACCACAGAGCTTTGATCTAGACTGCCTGTTAGAGTATGTAAAGCGCTCAGCTATCGCACTTACATTCCTAAATATCATCTTTAACAAGCACATTTCGTCATAGCACTGGAGAACATAGGCATAGAAAATTAAATTTTGCTTCTATTTTGTCCTATAAAGTTTTCGTAAGTCAAATAGTAACGGAGATTTTACGATTGTAATTGTAGTCTATCTCTAAACTCTTCTTCTTCTCATCCGACATTGACTATGTATTCTTTCAAGAGTTTGCAATGGAAAGCCTATTTCAGTTTGGCTTCTATGTATAAAAATTTGCCATTTCGCAATCAAAGCGTATATTACCCAGTTTTAATGGAGAGTTTTTTTGACTGTAGAAATTATTATTAGATGATTTTAGTTGGGGTTGATCCAAAAAAAACAAACACAAATTTAACAAAGTGTATTTTTTAAAAGATTATCTGCCAACATTTCGGCTTACATTGTAAGCCATCTTCAGGGCTGCCTATCATGAAGATGAGAGAGGACATAGTGTCCTTAGTTAAAATACTAAATTATCTTATAGCTTTGCTGTATGGTGTACTTAGTGGCTCGAATGATAGAGGTTGTCAGTTTGATCTGTGGCTGTGGCCCTGATATAATTTTTTCAATGTTACTTAATGACACAACATTCACATATTATTAAGATTATGTAACTTGCATTTTTCCAGAGCACAAGAGAGACTAAAGAGTGCTTGTGGCAGTACTGAAACATTGGATGAAGAATTGTTCAA
>KZ809245.1:67252-86112 GCA_000696205.2 Oncopeltus fasciatus | reverse complement strand
AGTCTATTATATATATATTTTATATTTGTAATTAAAAGACTTTTATTAATTGGTCTTGTAATAAAACAATAAAAAAATAATGAAGAAACAAGATTTAGTGACACGAGAAGAAAATTGAACAAAAGTAGAATTAATTATTATTAAGATAAAGGCCAAAGGCTATTAATATAAACACATTTGATAGAAACCGTTCAATTAATAATTGAAAAATGAAATAAAAAACCTTTTTATTATTTAAAGTTTTACTAGAAATAATGCGTAGAAAATATTTTAGTTTCACCGCAATTATATGAGATAAATTAAACGGAGAACCAGTGTTTTTTTTTTATTTTAGAGAAAGAGAGAGCACAAATAAAATAAATGAAAATTTTACTAAATACCGCCCTTTGAAGATGTGTAAATAAGGATAAGGAAAAGGATGAAGGAAGGTGAGGGAAGGTAATTACTTATTTAACTTATGTAAAGTGAAAATGGAGATGACGCTAAATAGGGATAAAATTTGAAAAGTGAGAAACTCATTTAAGAAAAGACAATTATTGCTTGACATGACTTTTAATCAGCGAATCAGAATAACCATAGGACTTTGATATTTTTGTTGTTGTTGTTTAAGTCTTAGCCTACCAACCACTTAGGGTCATGGAGAGAGACATGTAGTAATCCCATTCTAAACGTCCACGGCACTGGAGACAAGCCTTTATTTCTTGATGAAGCTTTCTCAGTGCGGGATTTGAACCAGCAGTTTGCGAGACCCGAACGGATCCTATGAACTACTCTGGCGCCCCAGTGCCGTTTGTGCAAGCCAGCTAGAAGATTCCCTTAGTGCAATTAACATTAAATATATTAGTAATAAAATTACGTTTTGAATTTGATGTGTCAGGAAATAACTAGAGCACGTTTTGTGTGGCTCAGACGACCGTGCGGTGATATTTTAGTAAGTGTGGCAGTACTAAAACTTCCTTCCTATGACCTTTCCTAAAAAACAAAAAACAAATATAATATTAGGAAGTGATAGTAAATCTCTACAAGTTGCCATAGTAACGAAATCCCGTTCGTATGGCGTTTGTCCAAAAGATGTTTTAACTGCGAATATGTACGAATGGTTGGTTGGTTTTGGTTGGCAAAGTAAGACCCATTGGACATTAGTAGTCAAAGAGATCCGACAGACCGAAACGAAGTACCCGAAACTAGTCATCTTGTAGTGAATGTTGAGGAAAGAAACTGTTACTCTGTTTTCAAAATCTTGTCAAGCTTCTGTGTTTGGCGGGGCCACATTATTGTACTTCACGGTGGCTCATCAGAGACAAGAATGAGACGGAACGATTGGATTATAAGCAGAAATAAAGGACAATGTTGAGTGACGTGGAGGAAATTCGTTTGGAAAATGTCCATTTATTTTTTTATCATATTTTTTTTATTAAACAAAAGACGAATAAAAGTATTTTGAATTTGAATCGTACAAGGAGAAAAAACAACTCTACCTGAGCCGGGAAACGAACCCGGGTCCCCCACTATCCGGGCGGGTACGTTAACCACCGAGAGAGCTGGGAAAAATGTCTAGTTCCCCGCACTTCACTTCACTACGAGTCCTCTTATGACGAATATATTGTCTTGTAATCGGTGGAGCTTAAATTACTACCTATTCAATAGATTCTCGTTATGGCAAAGGTCCACTACCTGACATTCAAATCATGATGATAATTGTATTAATCAAATTTAATTAATTAATTAAATAATTGTAATCTTACAGGGAGCTAGAAAAAAAAAATCTCTCTTTCCCGGCTGAGGTAGTAAGTTTTTTTTCTAGCTCTCTGTACGATTCAAATTAATAATGAAATTTGGGATTACATTACCACAATTATTATCATGATTTAAAAGTATTTTGACTTTCCCAATTTATTCTTCAGAAAATGTGTCATTAACAAATTTTTACTACAACTAAAAAAAAAAATTAAGAAAATAAAACAACAACAACAGTCTTACAAAGGTTTCTATAACCTCTATGGCCCTGATGGGAAATACATGTTAAGGATGTGTTTATTATTGACCCATTAGAGAAAGTGAGCAGTAGTTCAATGGTTTTTCCCAGTTAATGAAGAATGTTAACCCATTAGGGCGGGGCGATGTATCCTTTAGGTTATTACAAACAGAAGCACAGGAAAAGAGAAAAAAAAAAAAAACAACAACTTTGTACTGTGTTTATTGAACGTGAAACCTTTAGAGTTCAGTGCCTTAACAACGGAGCCCCCATGCCACATGACATGCACGAGTAAAGAGAGTGTATGGAAACTATTCCGTTCAGCTGCCGTGTTATCATCTCAGACGTGAGCGAGTGAACTACGTACGAAAAACCTGTATCTGTTATCACTAGGGCCCTGACTATTGTTCCGAAGTGTCCGCCGACTCTTGCAGATGAGAGACCCTTGGAAATCTTGCTTCCCCAGGAAGTGAAGTGCAGAGTTCCTGGATGGTCATTCCCGCTTAATGGTGGCGAACTCATGGGAGGACTAACTAACATTGAGTGGGATATTTACTACTTTTATTTGGATCTAATAAGAGATTCACCCTGAAGGTGTCAGCCGTGAGAGGAGCCTTTGATCTTTCACAGGATCCGACCATCGGGATCAGCACGGCTGACTTTTATCTGTGACGGACATCCTCAGGGCTCCCATCTCGTAGGACACTCCTCGTATCGGTCGAAGCCGACTTCACATTGACATAGACAGCATTTCCGGATTCCACTTTTGGGCTGGTTATTACCTATTCGGTCTCACTTGAGAGAGTCGGAGCGATGCCGTAGAATTCGCATACTATCAACCCATGTGCCATAACCCCAGGACCACTTCCAACATAGACATACTTAGGAGGGAGGGGGTCATATATAGAGGGCTCTGAGAAGAAATGGATAATGTCAAAGTGGTTTCGTAACAGTTTGGAATCGAGGCCATCTTGATGAGATGGTAAACAGTTTGATCACTCTGTTTACATACATTTCTACCTACGCTTATCTTTGTAATGCCCATAATTAGTTATTTATGGTAACAAGTGGCCTTTTGTTCTTTACTGTTACTTATGAGTAGCGTGTGTGTCATGAGTCTTCTTATACAATGAAATTATGTTGATAACTATACTTTTTTATTACCTATGATGTTTTTATAACTTTATTATTAATTACTTTCTACGCATCTAGTAANACACACACACACACACACACACACACTCACACACACACACACACACACACACATATATATATTTATTTATTTATTTTATTATATTTGTATACGAAGAGTGAATACTGGGCGTGAACTACCCAAGATCATATTTTTATTTCCAAAGAAACGTCGGTAAAGAATTGACGACATTTTAGAAATTTTTGAAAAATAAGAAAGAACTGTGTACTTTGCTTGATGGAGAAGCTGCCCAATGGCAGAACTCCTTAATCTCTATTTACAATACACAGGTTGTTTTTTGTTGTTGTTTTTTTTTCCCTTCATATTATTTATTTTTTATGAAGTGTTGGCAATGAGAAGGTCACGGGGCCATTTCCTATTCAGGTGACGTGGTGGATTATCAGGATGGGTAATACTGGATAGAATTTGGGCTAAAGGATTGGGATGCATGGAAAGGCCAGAGTGGAATTTATTGAAACGGGTTGTAATGATGTCCTTAACTAAAGGGATTTTAAGGTCATTGTTGAGTAAGGAGTTTGCGACGTAATAGGGTGCATCAACTATGACTCTTATGATTTTGGATTGGAAGGACTGTATTCTTTGGATGTTGGATAGTTTAGCAGTTCCTCTCAGTTCGACACCATAAGTCCAAATAGGTCTCAGTAACGTCTTATATATGGTGAGTTTGTTAGTCACAGTTAAAGTTGACTTGCGGTTTAACAGCTTGTAAAGTTGTCCAAATCTCCTATTTATCAATAGTTTTGCTTCTTATTTAACATATTTTTGGCAATTTTTAGAGTGACGTATTGGATTTTTGTAACACATGCATTTTTGTAAACCTTTGATTGAGTTAGCTCAACTGAGATAGTCGGTCAAGAGGGAGGGGGGACAATTTAGAAAAAAAAATTTATATGCTTAATGTTATCCTTAATCTTCGCGTCAAAAAACAAAAAAACAAAAGGAAGCGATTTGTTATACATTTTACGAAAATAACATTTTAAGGAAAATATTCTGTAATCTGTTTTGGAGAGTAAGGTGATTTATTTTTGAAGTATACAATCCAAATAAGAGATTCAGGCTTTTAGGATGAAAATTGATATACAAAGTTAATTATTAGCTGAAACCGTATGAGGGGGGGAGGGGAGGAGATTTAGATGAAAAAAATTTTTATTAACTTACAATCTTTAAAGTAGTCAATCTGAAAAAATTTAATTGATTTTCCCCAGGTCTTTTTCTTTTTTTTTCAATCTTTAATCATACTTATCTTTAATTATAATTAAATCACATCTTTACATCTTTAATTTAGGATCTTTACATCTTTAATGACCAAAATAGCGGTAAACCCTTTTTACGGTCATTGTTTTACCCGGTTTGTAAGTTAAATTTCCTCATTTACTTCTATTTATAAATCCATCTTTAATGAAGCATAGCAAATCTGCATAGATTTCTTAGCCCCTGCGTAGGGGACCTTTTCGTATGTACTACTTTTCACTAACATTTAAGTAAAATGTCTGATATGGTTAGCAGATTGTGCCTTTCTTGATGCATGGAATTATAATTCGGAAAATAATGAAAATATATCATATATATATATATCAAAGAAACTATTTTCTTCCTTAACATAGAAAAGGTATTTAATTTCATTAAAATTCACTCATCTTTTTATGAAGGGAATAAAAAAAAAAAAATTAAATGGGTTTATTTTAAAAAAAGTCTTTGGAGGTTCGCTAAGCCATAAAAATGTATGAGTTAATAGTGTGAAGGGAGCCATAAAGAAAGGTCTCTGGGAGTTTTATTGCAGGCGAAAACCCACGAGATAGCGCTAGTGTACCCCGGCGCGGAGATATTGAAGCAGGAGGAACCGACTTCAACAAGAAGTTTGGTGCACATTTGTACAAGTAACATTTGGTTACTTTTTCTTTAATTTTTCTAAATAAATAATANATATAATACATTTAAACACAAATAAATTCAGCATTTATAACACTAGGTGACAATTCGGCTTAATTTCTGTTGAGTTAGATTTTTAGCTGTTTTTTTTTATAGAATTAGGCCTGTTGGTTTCAAAACTGTTTTTAGTTTTTGTCTATCACGTCATGTTCGTTTTCTATGTGGGTGGAGCGCATACTGGTCTAGACCTGCCTGTTTAGTTACGTCTGTTACACTGTGGTAAAATGTTGTGTGTTGGTAAGCAGTATTCAGTATTTGGTTATGTACAGAACTACATAGTGTGTTTGAACTGAAACGTTTCCTCATGGCTACTTCTGCTCCTACACAAAGAAAGTGCGAAAATAGCCCCGAATCGTTTTGTTATATATGTGGCAATTTTACCATTCCCAGTCAAAGGACAAACCTCAGTACATTTGTCAGACAAGCATATTTTGCCTATTTTAGAGTGAAACTTGGTGATCAAGATAAAGCATGGTAAAATAGAGTATCCTAGTTTACCGTCAACTATACGCCCAGTACCGCATTCAGTCTAAGTCCCCGTGCCAATTTTCAATGAATTTCCCTCTTTGGAAGAAGGAGAATACGGATATGGCATTCAAAAACATTGTTAAAGGCTTTCTTGGAAATACACGAGCACTGAATAACTCCAAAATTGTCCAGTAACTCTTGGAAAGCTTTCAAAAGCTAGGTTGCAACATGAGCATTAAATTGCATTCTCTACACAGCCACCTTGCTAATTTCCCAGACAATCTTGGTGCAATGAGTGATGAGCAGGGTGAGCGTTTCCATCGAGATTTGAGGGTCATGGAAGCAAGGTATCAAGGTAGATGGTACGTACATATGATGGCTGACTATTGTTGGAGCATCAAGCGCGAAAGTACACAAACTAAACACTCCAGAAAAAGTTACAAACGTATTAACTCGATTTAACTTACATTTAATGTTTTGTAAACTGTATATTTGGTAGGTTTTTACTTTATGTTCTTTTAAATGCATGATTTTTATGATTTCTGAGGATATCCTGTAGTTTAAAAAGTTGACGTGATACCAAAATCTGAGGTTATTCTCAGATTTAGACACCAAGAATTAGTGTTAGATCTAAGTCAACACAGGTTGAGATGTGGATATCGGGCACAAGTAATAAAACACAGGTGCTTGATGCCCAAGTTTTGAAATATAATATTTCTTCTATAAAGCTTGTCTAAAACGAAATAAAATTTAAATATAGAGACATAAAAATGTAATCAGCATAAAATATCGTATTAAATAAATAAAATTTGACATCTAAAGTTACAAATCTAAATTCTTCTTTAAATTTAAATTGAGATTTTTTGGAGATTATTAGTAGATGTTTTATTTGTTAAAAAAATCAGAATATGTGAGAATAAATTTATTCATAAATACCTTATAGTGATGAAATACAGTATTAAACAAATTTGTAAATGTCTGTGTACATATAACATACATGTTTGCCATGTATGGTTTATTATTTAGTGGAAACCATTGATTGATAAACACCGGAAGAAACTTTAAAGAAGAAATATGGGATGAATATGGGATCCTGGTGACATGACGTCCTCTCTCGTCTTCATGATAGCCCTGAAGATGGCTTTTTTACAATTACAATGTAATCCAAAACGTTAGCAGATAATTAAAAAATACACTTCTTTTTTTTTAAATTGTATTTTCTGGATCTACCTTGGCCGGGCCCCAACAAATAAAACATCTACTAATAATCTCCAAAAAATCTGAATTAAATGTAAAGAAGAATTTAGAAGAACATTTTAATGAATTGTACTCAAATTTAGCTGTTGACCAGTTCTAAATAACTACTTTGTAACTTTAGCCGTCAAATTTTATTTATTTAATACGATATTTTATGCTGATTACATTTTTATGTCTCTGTATTTAAATTGTATTTCGTTTTAGACAAGCTTTATAGAAGAAATATTATATTTCAAAACTTGAGCATCAAGCACCTGTGTTTTATTACTTGTGCCCGATATCCACATCTCAACCTGCAGTAAATTATAAATGTTTATATATGTTCATAGAGATATTTATGCTTTGCATGCAACAGAGTTTTGTTGTACTCTTGCTGTTGCTGGCTAATCCCGTAAAGAGCAGGTGATGGGCGGTGACCTGCAGAAATAGCCCTTGTAAGACACGGTCTGTCGTCCTCGATGAAGATAGATCGGCCACTGAAGAGAGGTGTCAGCCGACGAGGACTCCACTCCTGACCTAGTTCAGCCACCATGTCAGGCGGAAATTGCCTGACTTCCATCTTGTCTTTGCCCAAGTGGACTTGTGGAATCTCTGGTAACAGTTAAGGGCAAAGAAATTGCCAAGAAAGCATCCGACTCTATGGATGTATGGTGATATTGCAAATAATGGGCATATGGGAAAACACTGAACCGGGTCGGTTTGGACCTACAAAACTCAGTGACCATTTTTTTCACTATATTCAACGGTCATCTTACATTTAATAGATAATCGAAATAGAAATCTATTTTTTTCATCTTGTGCCTTATTTGTCTTCTGTAAATGGTGAAGTGCTTTTGAGGGATAGGTTTAACCTGGTATTTTGCGATGTGGAAATGGTGTAGCGTTGTGCAAGGATACGCAGGGGATATCTGCCTTTGGTAGTTTCAGTGCCGAGTCATCTGCTGGCAATCTTGGAGGGTGTTCCAGACATGATCGCTCGCGATGAACAAAGATTTTCTTGCGTAGAGAGGGTTTGTCGGGGAATGGGGGGGGGAGTGGGGGGGGCTGTCCTCGGGCAAGTTGCGGTTTGTATCTGTGGTTTCGACAGGCACACACCGTCATCAGGGACGTAGAAATCCTCCCACGCCCATACTATCTACAGCTCATTACTATTCGACCGCACGAAGGCGAATTAGCTTCTTCTTCTTCTTTTTTAGTCATTATTTTCATTTCTGTGATTGTCCTGTAGGGTGGATGCACTGCTCGACTCACTGTGGTGACGTTCATTATGCTCATTTCATTCTCAGCAGTCATCAGTTTCGCGTTTTTTTCTTCCCATACGGCCTTACCGTTCTAATTTCTCTGTTAAATCGCAGGCAAGTACAAACTGATGAAATTTAAGTATATTATAAGTACTGGACGAAAAAATTGCAGGAATGTGAAAATGTGTATGAACAGAAATATTAATATATATTTTATTTTAATCCCCTCCTTCATAGGTGGGCCAAGAAGTTTTTGACCTCTCCATTGTCGTACACACACACTCATATGTATAAGGTATCTATAACAGAATAAAAACATCAATAAGTGAATCAATAAGTAGTTGACAGGCCACATTAAAAAAACAAGTGAAAAAAAAACTCTTTCCTACGTTTAATTTCTATCTAAATTGAATGATTTTTAGAGCTTACAAAGAAAAGCCAAATTTAGTTTCTATGTTTTAAAAATCTCGAAATTACATTTTTTCTTTTTTTTAAATTAATTAATCTTAATTTTTTAACCATTATGTAGATTGTTTGAAAAGTAGCCAAGACGGCTAGAACTCCAATCCCATTTCAGGCCTAAAATTGGCATGANTATTAACATTTTTTAATTTGATGACATAGAGAAATAAAATAGAAAATAAATTTATAATAAAAAAAAAAACAATAAAACAAATAAGTGAACATTACTGTGCAGGGAGAAGGGAACCCCACTCCTAATAAGTTAAGGAATCAAGGCCCAGGAAGTGAGGCCATTTCAGTCGCCGGTGAGGATTGTAAGAATTGAAGTCCGACGACAAGGATTGGACCTGTGGATTAGGAAAATTACATTCTTAAACATATATCTTAATATACGTTTTCATGGTAAATTATAAATGTTTTAGAAATCTAGCAATTTTATTCAATACATTTTTTACAACATATAATAACAGTGAGTGAAGTAGAGAATTCAATTATTAATTATTATTATCTAAGATTTAATAGATCTGTACATGTGTAAGTTGGTATATGACATTTCCGTGTCGCATAAGGACCCCTTTCTTTGATTAATTTAACCTGCATATAATGCCTTATGCATAAATAGTGTTTATGCATTTAACGCAATCCCCACACATAATTGCACTATTTTACTCATTATTTCACTGCACTATAACAAATTCATCACTTTAATTTCCTTTTAAAAGCTAGATGCTAAATTTTATTAAGAAAATAGCCTCATTGTGGTTAAACTAAAATTTTCGGTTGAGGTTATTCCCCATTCCTAATTGTACGAATTTGCTGTGAAACATCTGATATATTGTTTTTGTCTACAAACAAATGAGAGTTTCATTATTCTATACTAAAAATTACATACGCTACTTTAAAAAAAACACTTTTTTTTCCTCCTTTAACATACCCACAGTGCATTTGGTATAAATTTAAAATAAATTTGTTCTTTGGAATTAAGGGATATCTTTTTTGATTGATAGCTATACTTCCTTTAATTTAGATATAAAATAGAGCAAAGAAATTAAAAATAAATTTATAATATTTTTATGGAAGAATTAAGCTGTTTTTGTTGGATTTCTTTAGCGACGTTTGAAAAAAAAAATCTATTTCAAATTTTTTTTTCATTTTTAGTAAGAGATATTAGAGTACACCTATGGGGTTTGTTCTCTCTCCATTCTATCTTATAAAGGGAAATCGAATAGGGTCTTTGAGCTTTTTTAAACAAACTTGAATTTGAGTTCGTTAATTTTAACGGAAAAAGCTTATTATAGGATAAATTAAGAACTGTATAACTGTGTAATGTTTAGTGACAATGAAGTATGGGACTTCTTTCTCCCGAATGGTCTAGAGTCAGCATTAGTGAGATTCCCAAATGTTGAATGAGTTTAAATAAGGGAGAGGGGAGGTTTAGTGTGAGAACAAAATTTATAATCTTGATATATCCATTGTTGTTTTAGTTACGAATAACTATATAGAATCTGATAAGTGTTAATAGTAATTTTCTTGAAGTTTATGTTTTTGAAACATTAAAATAAAAAAAAAAAAGTTATCTAGCTAAAGAAGATATTCACAAATAATATAAAAGCTGAGCACTTCCCCCATTTTTCCCTCCCGGCCATCGATTGTTAGATATATTTTGTCATTTGCTGTTATTTGTGTCCATCTTCTTAATCCAGCTTAAATTATGCAATTCCTCGGTAGCTTTATTTGGCACGTTCTGCCAGCACATTAGGTGGTGGAACTTGGGGCAGTAAACGCAAGTTTGTGATTAGTGGAGGTAATGCGCTCATGGGAACCACTCTAATTACGCCAGGCACGAGATTACTGAAAACAGCGAATCGGGAGCTCGGAAACTTGCAGATTAGACGGAAGGCGTTTATGCTCGAGCATGGCTGTTAATGCAGCTGAGAGTTTGCAAGGTCGCCTGAATATCTGAGCTGAAAGGCCGGGGGTATCGTGAGGTATGCTGTTTTTCGAGAGCGGTAATTATGCGTGGTACCGTAGCGGGGGGGTCACGGAAGCTATCGTGAGTCCTCGAGTCGCCACGCACAGATTTACTTAAATGTAGGTTGCCGTCGCAAGAACAGACCTCCAGCTGTCCAGGAGGGCTGTCTGACATGGCTCCATCTGGAAGTCTCCTGAAGAAGATGACCGTCCCCACTAATGACTTCTTCCACACTGGTCCTCGTGGGAACACAGTCCGGGGCCAGGAAACTGGTACAGGGATGACCTGGAGAAATTCCTGAGAGAGAATTTGGGCAAATCAATCACCAGGGGTAGAACTCAAAAGTTGAATATCTCCAAAAAACCAAGATTATAATCTAGATTTTGAGAAAATTCATATTTGAAAAGTTTTTCTTAAAGAAGAACCCGTTAAAAATGTGTTTTGAATCACACAACTTTCCATATTAATTTTTCTTTAAAAAATCCTTATTTGAATTAATCATAAGTTAAAAACATACCAATTTACTTAACGCATACATAAATAAATACCTTTAATAGTAATATAACATTATATCACTTAAATGCAACTAGTAATAACTATTGTTTCCAAAACAACTGTTGTACCTAACATTTGTATTTTACTTAACATGAAATCTTCAAAATATAACTTATATAATACAATACGCATACTTAATAGTTAACATTATTATTATAAAGATAAAGAACAAAGAAGCCCACCATCCTTGCAAAGATATCGATGCTATATCTCGAAGCCAGCTCTAGATATTGAACTAATCCTGACCATCTTCTCCAGCTGACTAGGAGATATTCTGCTATCTACATTTTATTGAATAATTGTATGGCCAGCAATACTTACAAAATAAGCAATTCACATCAGTTAAAAATTGGAAAACAAATGTCAATATTTATTATCTCTTTCAATACATTTAACAAATGTTTCTATTAAAATACAAATATGGAAAGAATTAACATAGTTGAAAAAATTAGGATCATATATATTAATATACCATAAATATTGTAACTCAATATCCGAATTTCTTGTACATTAATTTCCTTCATCTTGCTCTTATCAGATTTAAGGTTCTCAGTCTTGATTGTGGATTCCTTCTCAGAGCCATTAGATGTTTGCTATGTCAAGCTATCTGTTGAGTCACTGATGATGACCTTTTTTTTTCTGTTTTTAAGGCGTTTGTAAATCTCTCCTGGTGTTTTCTCCTGGTCGTGATATCCATATCTTCAAGATCTTTATAATTTAATTTCTTTCCATCGACCATTAAAAATCCAAACTCATGGTCACAGATAAAATGTACCAGGAAAATTTCTGCCTAAAAAATGCAATTATTTTAAATAAATCTGTGTGATTTTTTTGTATCATATGTAAATATGTGTTTATAGAAAAATGTGAGCACTGATTTTGCTGAAGGATCCACTAGTTCTGTCAAGCCTGCTGATTTAGAGGGTGGAATTACGCCTATTAAAGTATTTCACCGACAAAAATTTCTACCAAGTATCATGAGTGTTTATAATAGGGTTGCTACCTGTAGATTTCTCTCAATCATAATGGTTGTATGTATGGACGTCAAGTCATCAGTTATTTCTGGAATAATTTTAATTCGAAATGAATTCTCTTGGAATTCATTGGTACTCGTAAGGAAGTAGTTAATGCATAAAACTTTCATGTTTATGAAACTTGTAAATTATCAGTCCTTAAAGCTAGGATCGATGAGCAGCGAGTCTGATTCCTCTGTGAACCCATCAATAATGCAGACATAGTTAAAATATGTCTAAATATAGTATCATAAAATAAGATCCTAAAAATAATAAAAAAATTAAAAACTTACCTGAGCCTGAGAAACACTAACAAAGTGTGTGAAGTGTAGTTTGTTATAACTTTAGCAGTTGTATTTTTTCATTCAATATCAGAACCTCTTCAGGCAGTCAGTTGAAGACAGCGTGTTAGAGGCCGGAAACCACGCTAGATATTAAGAGGAGATCGGTCACGGCTCCTTCTAATCAGGTGTCGAGGCTCGCATTGAGCCCTGCCATCGACCTCCGCTGGACAAACACCCACGCACTCTTCCAGGGGTAATTGAACTGGGGACATTGTTCTCCTCGGACACAGGGATGTTGTCTTAGTGGCAACTAACACTGGACGGACCATCGCTCCTCACGAAGATAATATCCCAATGGCTCTGAAGTGTCCCCACTCAACATTTCCATTGGGCATTTGAATGAGGCGAATAAGGTCTTTTCAACTCTAGCTTCTCCTGCTCTTATAGAAGTATACTTGGTCTAATAGCTTTATGTAGTATACCACAACTTGTATGAATTAACTAATGACCGTAATTTGAAAGAAGGAGGAGGTTTATAGGTAGCCAAAATGTTTAAAATCTAACATTCGCTGGTTTTTTTTGGCCTACGAATAAATAAAAAAAACATATACAGAAATAACAGTAAATAAAACAAATATATTTTTTATAAGCTAGAGAAGAGTTGAAGCGTAAAATGGAAAACGTCTAAACCTGGCACAAAGAAAAGCCACTCTAGAAAGAAAATAAGGGAAGTATTGAGCCATTGTAGTTCTACCTATATAAGTAAATATTTCCATTAATAATCGTTTTTCCAGCATGCATTTTGGTATTCAAACTTTTACACAGATTCAAATTATAAATAAGACATAAATATTATAAATTTTGATCTTTCCTTAACCCCCTCCTTCCCCTTTTTGATTACAAACAAAAATAATTGATTCTACAGTTTGCAAAATTAAATAAATAAAAAGCTTATTTACAGAATTTGAACGATTTATATTAAAAATTAGAGTGTCCGCCCAGTACTCAAGCTTACATTCCATAATATCTTCTATTTAAAAAAAAAAAAAAAAACGTCATTAAAAATATTATAAAAATTACATTCTACACTTATTTTTATCTAATCATTTTTCTCGGAATGTTAATAATAACAATGATATTAAGATCTTAAATTTTGGTATCTCTCTAAATGACCCGTCGCTATTTCTCTTGACCAATAACGCCATTATCGATCTCATTCAATAATTTGCAAAAATCAGGTTAAATATCTAACTTGATTTCATTATTGTAAAACTTTAATATGGGCCTGTTATTTAATGAATATACATGGATATTATCATGCAAAATTATATTTTTTGAGCCTTATGGTCTATAACAATAAATGTTGTCTTATATTGAATAATTGTGTAGTTTATTATAAAATATGTACTCTAAGACGAATATAGCAAGTTTTTTCTCATTACGAATGTTAATATCAAGTAAATATTATTTTTTGTGGTATTTATGCCCGGTAAAAATATTAAAATTTTACTAATTTTTAGTGCAAGGGAACAGAATAAAAATGTAACTGTCCCAGCCAGGACTCGAAGAGAGATCCAGGTTCGAGTCCTGGCTGGGACAGTTAGATTTTTTATTCTGTTCCCTTACACTAAAATCTAGTTAATATCAAGTGTTTCGTAATAGGTAAGCATATTTGCACCACCATCCACCCCTTCCGAATTGTCATTCTACTTTTCAATTCATCCTCTGTTTACGCCCTTAATCTTAACTCATAATGTAATCTTACGAAGATCTTCAAGTTGTAAGGGAATTTTGCGTAGGCAGACAGCAATAGAGGCGTGTCAGGGTGTTTGTCTGTCCGCAAGTAGGGCAGGTTGCCGAAGGGCTAAGGGTGACTTACGACCGCTAGCTCGTGCCAAGATCTGTCGCACGAGCAAAACACCTTCATCGACCACAATGGGGGAGGCACTAAAGGAGGTACTACAGGACCCTACATCCTCCACCCCCCCCCCTCTCAACTAGAATAAGGGTGCATATGGTGGAGCAATCGTGCTGTTCAATTTTCAGTCTAAAAACTTTCAACCCCTGAAAGAAGTATTAATAAAAGTATAACTAAAATAACTAATGAGACTTTCACATGTATGTATGTATGTATATATATATATATAATCAGCTTATCTATAGGCTAAAGAGACTCTGGAGGAAAAAGCGTGTCACAGATATGTTTATTTACGACATATGGTGAAGGTCAGTGGTCTGACAGTGGCTTTGACAACTATTCTTCGCAATGGATAATGGCCCGCATCTATTAAAGCCTGAGTGTTCCCGGGTGCTAACCAACAATCTGAGGGATCGTTGAAAACAGAAGCACAGAAAGAAATAAACAGACTAACAGTGGCCTATGCTGAATCTATTGCACTGGGACCTTTGGTTCAGTACTCGTCTGCCATAACAATTAGACTACCCTTCCTCTTTGTTTCATTCAAGATGGTCATCAAAGAACTAAAGTTGTGATCTTAAAAAGCTATAATATATATTTTTTTTAAAAGCAAAATTATTGAATTCGTATTACACATTTCAAGTAACCTCCCGCTCCTATTGGTAAGATTTTGCTCAAAAACAATATCTGAATTATTTTTACATTTAAGAGCAAAATGTAAAATTTCTTTGAGATAAAAACAAATTTTCGGCTTAAAAAATGTAAAATTTACGTTTTAGGTCAGCTTCCACTCCTAATTGTTCAATTCGCTGTGTAAATCATAAAATATTTCTTTTGTCAATAAACATGTCTTTTATGAGTTTTATTACTTCAAATTATATATTACATCTGCTACCGCGTTAAAATGTTTTTTTTTTTCGTACTCGACATTTCAGATAATCCCCCCCCCCCCCCCCAAATTTACTGGATAACTCACTCGGCCAATGATTTTTCATTTAAAGGTGACTTGCTAAATTTCATTGAGAAATACATTTGTTTCAACTTATAAAAAAATTTTAGTAATCATCATTTTTATAAGATATATTTGTAGAATCATTTTTAGTATCTGGTATGTTAGAGCTACTTTTTTTTCGTAATTTCCAAAAAGATATTTAAGAATAGAGTTTTAAATTCTGCTTCCCACAATTTTCTATCTCGTACACTGTTGAGTCAGTGCATAACTCTCATTGCTTTCTCTAATTTATAAGATCACGTTAGTCATTTTCTCTTATCTACGTCCATTTTTTTTATGTGTGACATCTGCTCAGATTACGCAGATTTATTTCGATCAGAGACATAGTTTTCGTTTCAATTCAGCGGCAAAATAATCTATTTTTCAGTCAAGAAGCTCCGATGTCTCGTAGCATCTTGTGGAAAAGTTTAATAGAATATTAATTACTGAAAGACATTGTATTATTGTTAAATGTGTTAGGAAGGTCCGATAGCAATTAATCTTGCTCCAAATGGATCGAATCAAATCCCATAGCCATACTCCAGGTGAAAGGATTTGGTACCTGAGAGTGTGGCTGGTCTCCGTGCCGATCTGCAGTATCTGAAAGACAGGGCCATGTAGAAGAGGCACGCAGTCGGACTCCAGCTGACATAAGACCAGTTCACCACGCTTTCAGTGTTTCCATTCTTTTCCATAGCGCCGTCACAATGTGGCGGGACTTATCCCACAGTTACCCACTTAGACCTTTCGAAACCCCAATCCCGAAACTTCGGTCCACAGCTCTCCCTCAGTCCTGCGTCACAAGCGCGGTATCAAGAATCTCCTACGTCATATCTGTATCAACAGAACTCTTATCTCGCATTCTCTTCTCTTCTAATCACCCGTCTTGATTCCCTTCCTGATTAATCACATTGCCATCAACAGTCCGTATATCGCTTTGACATCGAAAGACATGGCTAGGGATGTCCATGCTTTGGCTTGGCTTCAAGAAATGCTGCACCAACCCGAGGAGCCGAGTGGGGAGGTTTAATCTGCAAATTCCTTGTAGCATGAACTGTGTAAACTAAGTGGATATCCCATGTTTCGTTAGAAATGGGCATAGATGAGAATAAACTCTTTACTTTTACTTTAAACTCTTTTGAGCTGGAGAAGGAAAGATTGTAAAGTAAAAAACCAATTAACCTGACTCTTTATTTTATTTATGGGAAAGTACTCATTGTGTTATGTTCGTAAATAACTTTCTTAGCAAGCGTTTTTCATAAATAAGTTATGAATCTTAAATATTAAAAAAATTGATTTTGATCTATCATGTTTTACTCAGAAATGTACAGAAATTTTAATTGCCAAATCAATAAGCAATTAATTTTGGTTTTTTTCTCTAAACGTCCTTTCCTATTAACTTCATCTGACTTCAACCAAAAATGATAGGTATCTATATTTTAGAAAAATGACGAGCCCCCCCCCCCCAACATTTTTTATAATGAGGTCTTTCTGAAGAACAAATAAAATTATAGAATATCGATGCTATAAAATTACATTTACACCTATTTTGTTCGATGTATTTTTTTAAAACCCAAATGATGTCGAAAATATTAAGATTCCAAATTGCAGTTTCTTTCAAAACCATTCATTCATTTTTATTGATGTCAGCCATCAATGAACCAACAGTTAGCAAAAAAAAAACAAATTTAATTACTCAATTTTTTTTACATTCTTCCACATTGTAGGATGGTGTAGGTTATGATTTTTTGTAAGCCGTGTCATGGTACTAATGTGAACAGTTTGATTTCTTTGTGGGAAACCCGCTAAACTGACTTGAATACGTAAATAAACATCACATTGAAATTATGCTTATTTATAAACATGGAATAAGCAAGTAGTCTGTCTGCAAATTAGACAAGCTGTTGGATGACTCTTGGCCCCCTCCGTCTTGGAGAAAATGGCATTCTCCGACCTTCTCCCAGTGAAAGTGGACACCGGAGTGAATGCCAGATCTCGGCTGTAGGAGAGGAGACATGACGCCCGTGCTTATCCGGAATGTACGCGAAAATATATAAATGAATACAAATATATGAAGAGGACATCTCATTCTTGGGAGCCTCACTTGAGCAATAGCCATTGCCCAACGAGGTGGCTCATACTGACCAGGGTGAGTGAAGATCTTCGCGAGTGGGATTCCCTCACCGCTCGCTGATCGACGCTCAAAGAACTGTATCATTTATTGCAAACTGGACCCAGATTTGGGTCATTCACTTCTCAACTATGAGCTCGTCAAGCAGAAAATACTGTATTTCCTTATGTTTATTTATAAATACCACTTAAAAAAATAAATAAATAATTAACCTAGGTAATACTGCAATACGTTAAAGGAAAGTATGGAAGGGCCTTGCTATATGACAGGAAGTAATTAAAAGAAAAACTGCTTCAATTACTATTCACATAAGTCGTAATGAAGCAATATAATAAATAAGGAAGTCTGTCACTCCGTAAACTAAGTAAATTCCACATAATCGCATTTAATGAATATTTTTTTATGAACATTCCAAATTATGTAAAGCCACACTTCTTGCGACTTCCTAATGACAGAGAAAAAAAAGTCCAACATTGAGTAGCTGCGTTAACACGACAGTTTTCTAATTTTTCTATAAAGAGGATATCAATGTGAATTAACTAATAAAATGGCATTTAATATCTAAAAAAATGAATAAGGTGAATTTTTATGTCCCTGAAAATGGCTATAGGCCAATCTGTAAAGGATAGGAGAGGAAGGAGGACAGTGCTCAAACATGTTAATTTATTTTTAAATATCTGTATTTTAAACATTATACATTACGTAAATTGTAGAAAAATTAAATTACGCACTTATGTTTTCCGTGACACTCTCATATTTATTGAGATCTGGTTCTTTGAATCACATTCTGAGATGAACACGTTAATCTTAAAAATGCAATGAACTTGTCCTGGCTAATGACTTGTAGTAGTATATTGAGGAATAAAATATAAATAAACAAGTAAAATGCATTTTACTTGCAGTTATGTAGCACACTGACATAGATTATTTTTAGCCACTAAAGTGTATTTTGTATACATATATGTAATGCATCAAAAAGAGTCATCTCACATAATATTTACTTGTGTACACTATGGAGGATTATTTTTGTTGCTCATGGCTTTGAAAGAGTATTGGGTCAAAAGAAGAATCAAGAGGATAGTTTAATTTCTTAAATTTAGGATGACGGGGGTTGAGGAAATATAAGAAAAGCTTAAGATTTTTTTTTTGCTTTTGAAAGGGGAGGCACAAGACCAGATTTGAAATTGTCAGGGGAGTTATAAAGAATTTTCTGGGCGATAATAAAATTTTAATGGCGTAATGTATGATAATCTATCGGGGATGGTGATTGGTGAATATCTGATTTTAATTGGTCTTATATTATTATTTTTAGAAAACCCGAGACTCCTGAACGTAGAATACTTATAGAGGTTTCCAAATTTCTTTCTAATTTTCACCGACCTTGCTAAAAATAAGCAAAAATATAACCCCTCATATAGTATTATATATATCTATTTTTCAGTCAAGAA